>CM033982.1:8748528-8838156 GCA_019706035.1 Raphanus raphanistrum subsp. raphanistrum | reverse complement strand
CTATATCTAAATAAAGAATAATATTTCCTTCTGGACTAAATCAGTATAATCACAAAAAATTATATAGATAAGGTGCCAACTGCCAAGCTAACAAGAATTAATGGATTGATTTTTTTCCTCCTTTCTAAGGAATACTATATGGCTTCAATTGGTAACTGTTGAACTGAATGGAAAAATGAATGGAAAATTGAACAGATATTCAGCCGAGGAAATGAAAAAGCAGAAATGTATTAATATTGTGTTCATTTCATTCCTCATAGAAATTTGAGAAGGAATTTTTTCTTCATAATTTTTTTCAGCCATAAAAAAATGAGAGGAATAGAGTGGATCCCATGAATCTATAATTTAACAAAAAAATCAACATGAATGGTATAAAACTCGAGGAATAAAAAATTCACCACTATATTTTTCCAAAATGATGGTCACCAATTAAAGCCTACATATAATGTAAAACTAACCGAGTTTTTTTTGTTTTCATTTTGATTCGGGGTTTAATTTTAATTTGGGTTAGATTTACAGAGATACATATTTTTTATTTGGAAACCTAACAACAACAAAAATATTTTTACCATCTTATCTGATAAATAAAAACTGAAATACGCTAAAATTGTTGAACCTATATTGAAAACAATAAATATGTGCATGTATAATAATATCATTATGATACAGAAATTTCTCAGAAAATGAGGACCCTCAAAATAATATATATATATGTTGGGGGCCTGTGGCTAAAGCTTTTTCGTTCCACATGAAGCACGGTTCTGGCGATAGAGAGGCCATCTATCTAAAATAACCTGAAAATAAACTATAAAGGTGTAAAAACAATTTTTTTTGCTAGTTTGAATTAATTTTTAGTTATTAAATAATCCAATAGATGATAAAAATCATATATATAATGAGGGACTTTTCTCTCTTCTAAAGGTGTACACGTCAGCGTTTCTTTAAGTCTGTGGGGTCCACATTCTGCCCGGTTTTGATAGGTCGATTATGTTTGGTGTTTGGTCTGATTTTGGTTTTCCATGTTCGGTTAGATTATAAGTCAAACGATGCGTTGAATAGATTAAGGTTTCATTCTTTTCGTTCTTCCAGTCTTCTTTCTCGCCGTCAAGATTTAATCTGGAAGCCCAAAGATTTCTCCTTTCATATATCTCTTAGCCTCTCTTATCATTCAACGTATCTTAATTTCGCCAATAATTGTTATTCATATTTAACTCGGTTACAATTTCAACCTTTTTGGATCCTTCATGTCAAATCTATACATAGGAGAAATAAGTTCAACGATGTCGACCTCTCCGTTATGGTGTCTTAAAAGTTAATTATTGCAGGTTCAACACAATCAGAAATATCAAAAGCTTCATGGAAATAATCAAAAGCAGTGGATCTCAAGGACATATGAATGGTAACAACTAAAATATCTTCCTTTTCTTTTATGTATTTTTAATCCTTCTTTTGTTTCCTTTTCTCTCTTTGCGTGTGTGAGATTTTCTCATTCTTCATTACCTTTTGCCGATTGGTGATTTCTTTCATATGCTTCTTCAACCTCAGTTGTTAACAGTTTCTCTCGCATTGTCATCACCTGCAGTGAGTTTCATCTAAACATGGAGATTTGATTGTATCCTTTTCGTCTCTTTAGAACTATAAGTTTTTTTTCTTTCTTGATCTCGCCTTTTATTCTTGATCATCGTACATAATCTCAGCATTTTTTGGTCTCTTCTCTAAGATTTGTGTCACTACGAGAATTCTGTGATCCACGGTTCCAACTCTATTGAGCAGGTAACACCATTCTTTAAACATACATTAGTACTCTTATGTTGTTCCAGAATAGACTCAACTAAGGTTAGCACTGTTGTCCTCCTCAAAACACATGAAACTGATTTTCTTTTCAAGTATTAGATTGTGGTCAGATTTTTTGTGTCCTCCAACAACATGACTGGTCCATTGTTTCTTGCACCAGTTTTCCTCACTACTAGCTATTGCTAACGGAAGGGACAAACAACAGAGATGACAAAACTCATCAAGAAAAAGGCAGCAAGTTTGATTCTTGAGGAGTTACGTTTTCCTTTCACAATTCCTCTTAAAATTTGTATATAGTTGTTTCTTTTACTCTGAAGCCCCACAAACCCCCTACATAATTTAGATTAGTAGCGGTGAGAAAATGGAGCTACCAAATTGTCCTGAGGAGCTAGCTGGCAATGGATATGTTTTCAAGCTACGTGTGACTCCCTACAGCCTCAGCGTACGTTCACCGTCTCAGCAATAAGTGAAGCTTCACATCTTATTTGGCACTCAGGCAGAGGTAGGATAAGCAACAGAATCTGCCAGCAACATATATGATGCGCCAAAGATTTCACTGAGACTTGGTGAAGCAAGTCTGCCAGGTTCTGCAGCCGCCAATAACTAACGCCCCCGTAAGTGATTCTCGCAAGGCCATCTAACCGTCAACCCCTCTGTTTCAATTGTCTATTTCTACATGTTTTCTCTGCTTTGAATTGTGTACTTTGGATCTCTCTGATTTGCTGTAAACTATTTCTTACTGGTGTAAGAATTACTTTGACTTTAATAACAAAGGGAGTAACATGTCTTCACTTATTAATCGATTTCTTCAACTTTATAAGTCAGTAAAGTTTAACGTCAATAATGCATAAACGTCGGTCATGTAAACATGATTTTTTTTTACTCTCTGAGATAGAATTGAAGACTACAAAAAATGTAGATTACAGCCTAAAATATTTTTTCTTTAAATAAAGACATTTAAAACGTTTATGTTTAATAATTTTTTTATCATAGATGCAATTTAATTACCAACTCTGCAATGAACTTAAAATAGTCTTCATTGCAAAAGAATAAAACACACCAAAACAATCAAATAACCGTAATACACATAAAACCACTAACAAAAAAATTAAACAAATTCAAAGAAGCAGGAGAGCCATTTGAACACTAAAAATAACAAATTCATAAATTCACCACAACATAACCAGTTATAGCTACACAAACGACTTACGGTTTACCAAAAAATACTCACGAAAGAAATAATATACAATTCTACCCACACCTACTGCAAAGCTTCAATAACAACTTCATAAACTACATTTGTCACAACAAAAAAAAAAGAAATTCACAAACTACAGAAACTCCAAAGTTAAAGAAAAAAAAATTACAGTAAAAAAAAAAATCAATATCCCCGCGCTTGCGCGGGGTCTCGCTCCTAGTAAACTTAAACTTGTAACCACATTTTAGAAAAAAAATTACGGTGAAATTTTTATTTTGGAATTTTTACTCCTCAAATTTGATGTCATTCATATTGAATTTTCCATCAAATTAGCCCACATTATTCCTTTTTTGATTAAAAATTATGAAAAAAACTTTCTCCAATATGGATGAGGAACAGATTAAACACAAATTTTATATTTATATTTATTCATTTTTTCAATTGAACTTTTATTCATCATTTTTTCTTTCAATCAAATTATCATAAGTTTTAGTTTCTACGGAACCACAACAATTTTTTTTTGTATCCTCCATTAAATCATTTGATAATATATTTTTAGAAAATTGAAAAATTATTCAAAATTATATCCGTTTAATTATTGATTAATTTTCAATTTCGTTCAGTTTCCGATCATTTGGAAAAAATCACTTATATGAGATTTTTATTTGAAAATTATACCAGTTTTTTAATAAGATAACGATTAAGAATGAAAAAAAGGATGATGATGATGATGATGATGATGATGATAGGGAGAAGGAGATTGTTTGGCAAGATGATAACTACATACGACCGATTAAAGACCTCACTACTGCGGAGTGGGAGGAGGCAGTGTTCAAAGATATCAGTCCTCTCACGGTTCTTGTTCACAACCGCTACAAAAGGTTTTAGTGATTACAAGTTTCAGCCATTACTGTATTTGAAAACAAATATGTCTCTCTTCTTTCAGTCCTGACCAATACTGTATATGGTGTTGAACTTTGACAAGAGTATTGGCTAATTTCAGGCCAAAGGAAAACGAAAAATTCAGGGAGGAGCTAGATAAGGCGATTCAGGTCATATGGAACTGTGGACTTCCTTCACCAAGAGTAAGTTTGCACAAACATCTCTTTACTAATGTGTAAAACCATTCTTGGATCTTGCTGTATGTTTTGATATGTGCTTTAATCCTCATGTCCTGGGTCATTATTACTTTCAGTGTGTTGCTGTTGATGCTGTGGTTGAGACAGATCTGGTCTCTGCTCTGCAAGTTACTGTGTTCCCAGAGATCATCTTCACTAAAGCTGGAAAGATATTATACCGTGAGAAAGGTAGTTTCTACCAAAACCTGAAACCGTCTCTATTAAACCTCCTTTTGTTGTACTTAAGAACAATGTTTTTGAATATATTTTCAGGCATTAGGACAGCAGATGAGCTCTCAAAGATCATGGCCTTCTTCTATTATGGAGCTGCAAAGCCACCTTGTTTGAATGGTGTTGACTATTCCCAAGAACAGATTCCTTCAGTCGATCTGTAAGTGTCGATTTAGCGTAGGCCTTTTGTGATTATGTAAACTAGTTTCTTCCCAAGTTTTAAGAACATTTATGAACTGATGAAGAAGTAATCAATCTTTTTGAATTTGAAATATGATTTTTTTTTTGCGCTTTTGGAATATCTGTTTATAGAACGTGGTAAGTTATATGAGTCACAGAAGCAGAGACTTCACGTCCTTAAACACTTACCATATGAGTCACAGAAGCAGAGGCTAGTAGCGAAAGGATATGTGCAAGAACACGGAATAGACTTTGAAGAAGTGTTCGCTCCAGTGGCTCGCTTAGAGACAATCCGACTTCTAGTCAGTTTAGCATCTGCAAACAACTGGGAGATTCACCACTTGGACGTCAAAACGGCATTCTTGCACGGAGAGCTAAACGAAGAGGTCTATGTTAGTCAGCCTGAGGGATTTGAAAAAGAGGGAGAAGAAGAGAAAGTTTTCAAACTCTCAAAGGCATTATATGGACTAAGGCAAGCTCCTCGCGCTTGGAATACTAAGCTCGATCAGATACTTAAGAAGCTAAGGTTTAAAAGGTGTGCAAAGGAGAGTTCGGTATACAGAAGAGAAGAAAGAGACGAGCTACTCATCATCGCCATCTATGTTGATGACCTTTTTGTTACAGGAAACTCTACCAAGATAATCAAGGAGTTCAAAGCGTCAATGTCAAAACAGTTTGAGATGTCTGATCTCGGGTTATTAACCTATTATCTAGGTATTGAAGTAAAGCAAAGTTCAACTGGAATCATCATTAAACAAGAAGCATACGCAAGGCGTATACTAGAGGAAGCAGGTTTGGCCGACTGTAATCCAAACAGTATTCCAATGGAGTTTGGCTTATAACTATCCAAGGCAATGGAAGAACCGGAAGTTGACGCTACTCAATATCGAAGAAGGATTGGATGTTTAAGGTACCTGATGCATACTAGACCTGACATGACATTCTCAGTTGGGATTCTAAGCAGGTACATGCAGTCACCAAGAGAGTCACACGGAAACGCCTTGAAGCAAGTATTGCGTTATCTACAAGGAACTCTCGGGCACGGTCTTGAGTTCAAGCGAGGAAGAACACATAAGCTTGTAGGCTTTAGTGACAGCAGTCACAACACGGATCCGGATGATGGTAGGAGTACTACAGGTTACTTATTTTGCTTAGGAGAAACACCAATAACATGGTGCTCTCAGAAACAAGACACGGTAGCTTTGTCATCCTGCGAAGCCGAATTCATGGCTGCAACGGAAGCGGCTAAACAAGCTATCTGGCTACAAGACTTGTTAAGTGAAGTAACAGGAAAAGAGATGGAGAAGACAATGATCTTGGTCGACAACAAATCGGCTATATCACTGGCTAAGAATCCGGTTCTTCACCGAAGAAGCAAACACATCCACAAGAGGTTTCACTTCATTAGAGAGTGTGTTGAACGCAATCTCATTGACGTTGAACACATACCCGGATCAAGACAAAAGGCAGACATTTTAACAAAAGCTCTAGCAAAGAACAAGTTTAAAGAAATGCGAGAGATGATTCAAGTTCAAGATTTCCTAGAAGATGATTTGAAGCTTAAGAGGGAGAATGTTGGATAAGCTTCAAGAGATAACTTAGGAAACAAGTTATTCTAAAGTAAAGATGAATAACTAATAGGTTTAGGATAAAGATAAAGATTCCTAGATTCAATTGTAATAGGATAAGTCAAGTAGTTTCTATTACCTATATATAGAGATCAAAAGTGTGAGAAGATCTTAAGAAAGAAAAGTGTAAGAAAGCAAAGGAAGATTAATAAAACAAAGAGAACGTTTTATTAACTTGTGTTTATATTCACTATAGTTTCTACCAAAACCTGAAACCGTCTCTATTAAACCTCCTTTTGTTGTACTTAAGAACAATGTTTTTGAATATATTTTCAGGCATTAGGACAGCAGATGAGCTCTCAAAGATCATGGCCTTCTTCTATTATGGAGCTGCAAAGCCACCTTGTTTGAATGGTGTTGACTATTCCCATGAACAGATTCCTTCAGTCGATCTGTAAGTGTCGACTAAGCATAGGACTTTTGGGATTATGCAAACTAGTTTCTTCCCAAGTCTTAAGAACATGAATGAACTGATGAAGAAGTAATCAATCTTCTGAATTTGAAATATGATTTTTTTTTCTTTTGGAATATCTATTTATAGAACATGATAAGTTATGAGTCTCAGAAGCAGAGACTTGCGTCCTTAAACACTTACCATCATCATGTTTTTCTCTCTTGCGACGTGCTCTCTTCTCCAAACCCACCAGTATGATTAAGAATCTAGAAGGTGCCACTCATTACCAGACAGATACTTACGGCGGTGGAAGCACCGGAAGGGCCGTTGAAGATGATTCCTGTTAACATCACACTGTAGGTAGATCTTAGGCAGTTGAAATGTGAAGCCATCTAAGAAATGCATCCATCAAAACCCAGTAGATTCAGGTTGTAGTTTCTTCATTCTCGTTCTTTGATTCATTGGATATCAGGATATATATGTAGTTGATACTTCAACTAACTCGTTAGACATCTGTTGTTTTGCTCGGAGTTTATAGGTACAATATACAATATTTCTTACATGAAGTGACTAAATTCTCATTCAAATTGGTTGCTCATAGTGCATACATTCTCTTGTTGTACCATTTAGAAAATTTAGGACGTGAATCCTTACAGATATGACATAAATTTTGCGTCTGGGCCTCATGAGAAACAAGATAATACTGAGAGACGTGTATGGTGCCATTCATCAATTTTTAGTTATAAGTTTGATAAAACAACAATAAAAACGTGTAGGGAAGCACTTCTTTAGAAAACAACAAAATAATAATGACATTCTGATTCACCTAAGATCTTCCCTTTCTGAAGATCGTGGTCTCCTTTGGTCCATGGCCTATGGTTCCATAGATTAACTTACAGCTATCTTGTCTCAAGAAGAAGAAAAACTAATTACGTAAACAAGTTCTAAGTCTTTTTATTAACGATAAATGAAGACGACTAGCAGGATGAATATTCGTTTTTGCTGGCTCTAGTACCACTTGTAATATCCAAACTACTTACAGGCTACGGTTGATGGGTTTTCCATATCCCCTCATATGGTCTATGTTCGTTCCCGTATATTAACTTTTTCATAAACTTGAAAGTTTTGTTTGTTGGTCTTATAATCACCATATGACATTTTTTCGTGATTTGGTCCACTCATACGATATCAGAAATCAATTTCAAATAGGACATCTGTATTTTGACTACTCTAACTTAACCCCGCTTTAGATTTTTCTCTGGATGCATATCTGGAAAAGTAAATGCACTTTAATGATATAGATAGTTAAATCAATTTTTTAAAATCTTTTCATATTTCACAAACCAAATATTACAGTTAGGCATACAAATTATTATTTTTGAGCAAAATGTAAGAGTTCGTCTCTTGTCCATTGCTGATCCATAAGCCGTAGACCTCCCTACTTTGGATACGTATTTGCCAACTTGGTTTAAATTATTTCAATCTCTTATTCTTTGATATTCATGCCTCAGTTACACCTTGTAAATTTCATCAACTTCGTTCTGCTCCCTGACCAAACAGTCACGTGTAACATAATCGTAGGAAGCACTTCTTTAGAACAACAAAATAATAATGACATTCTGATTCACCTAAGATCTTCCCTTTCTGAAGATCGTGGTCTCCTTTGGTCCATGGCCTATGCTTGGACCACTGCCTTAGCTGTTCTGTTCAATTACTCGTATTCATTTCTGTCAGTAGAGCATGCATGTGATGAACGTGTGAAAAGATGTTTGTGGTTGTTAACGGTAGAACAACTAGTATTTTAACGAGTCTTGTTTCATCAACCATTTCATCAATACAAAGTTTATACTCTCTCAACGTACCAAATAAGTAATCAGTCTAGAGAGATGGAAGGCAAAACTGTGATTTTAAGTGTGCTCATAATGAGTCTTGTCATGGCGCATAATCAGGTCGAAGCAACGAGTTGTTGCCCAAGCAGCGCTGCCAGATGGGCGTATTATTTTATGCACTATGTCTTGGCCCATTACGCCACTTTGTATATCACACACTGGATGCATCGATTCTGAGACTTGTCCTCCGGGATATCCATATGCAATTCTCGAAAACTCTGGTAATTTTACTATTCTTTTTCGTGGTTTTATTAAGTTATATCTTTTACAAGTTGGATCAAGATTTTGATGCAAGATGCATGGATTTTTTTTTACTCAAGGTCATACTGTCAATGAATACTGCAAGTTGGGGTGTGCATCATCTGCTTGCGGTGCCTTAACCAAACTCCAGAAATCCGGTAAAGCAAAACCTCATCATTATTACAAGTATTATATTGTTGGAAAAGGAGAATGATCCATTAATTCTAATATTGTTTTCAATGAATTAGATGCAAATGAAATTGTGAATGGAGCAGTTGCACGATGCACCAACGCATGTTCTAATTTCTGCACCAAGGGTTTAGCTAATGCAGTTGAAGCTTCCTAAAAAGCACATCCATTATCTACGTATATCTGTTATTGTTCTCCCCGTTTTCAATAATTCTCGGTGTATGTGACAAAATGTTACACTCTTGTACTATTTCCAGGTTTTCTATGTGGCGTAGAAGGTCATCGATCCCTAGATTTGTTTGTCCCTTCTACTTGCTATATCTAAATAAAGAATAATATTTCCTTCTGGACTAAATCAGTATAATCACAAAAAATTATATAGGTAAGGTGCCAACTGCCAAGCTAACAAGAATTAATGGATTGATTTTTTTCCTCCTTTCTAAAGAATACTATATGGCTTCAATTGGTAACTGTTGAACTGAATGGAAAAATGAATGGAAAATTGAACAGATATTCAGCCGAGGAAATGAAAAAGCAGAAATGTATTAATATTGTGTTCATTTCATTCATTCCTCATAGAAATTTGAGAAGGAATTTTTTCTTCATAATTTTTTTCAGCCATAAAGAAATGAGAGGAATAGAGTGGATCCCATGAATCTATAATTTGACAAAAAAATCAACATGAATGGTATAAAACTCGAGGAATGAAAAATTCACCACTATATTTTTCCTAAATGATGGTCACCAATTAAAGCCTACATATAATATAAAACTAACCGAGTTTTTTTTGTTTTCATTTTGATTCGGGGTTTAATTTTAATTCGGGTTAGATTTACAGAGATACATATTTTTTATTTGGAAACCTACAACAACAAAAAAAATTTTACCATCTTATCTGATAAATAAATAAAAACTGAAATACGCTAAAATTGTTGAACCTATATTGAAAACAATAAATATGTGCATGTATAATAATATCATTATGATACAGAAATTTCTCAGAAAATGAGGACCCTCAAAAATATATATATATATAATATATATATGTTGGGGGCCTGTGGCTAAAGCTTTTTCGTTCCACATGAAGCACGGTTCTGGCGATAGAGAGGCCACCTATCTAAAATAACCTGAAAATAAACTATAAAGGTGCAAAAACAATTTTTTTGCTAGTTTGAATTAATTTTAGTTATTAAATAATCCAATAGATGATAAAAATAAACTTAAACTTGTAACCACATTTTAGAAAAAATTACGGTGAAATTTTTATTTTGGAATTTTTACTCCTCAAATTTGATGTCATTCATATTGAATTTTCCATCAAATTAGCCCACATTATTCCTTTTTGATTAAAAATTATGAAAAAAAAACTTTCTCCAATATGGATGAGGAACAGATTAAACACAAATTTTATATTTATATTTATTCATTTTTTCAATTGAACTTTTATTCATCATTTTTTCTTTCAATCAAATTATCAGAAGCTTTAGTTTCTACGCAACCACAACAATTTTTTTGTATCCTCCATTAAATCATTTGATAATATATTTTTAGAAAATTGAAAAATTATTCAAAATTATATCCGTTTAATTATTGATTAATTTTCAATTTCGTTCAGTTTCCTATCATTTGGAAAAAATCACCTACTAGATTTTGACCCGCACACCCGTGCGGGTACATTTCTATAAATATGTTACTATTTGTTTTCCATGTTAATATTAGAGTTAGACAAAAAACCCGAATCCAAAAAATTGAACTGATCCAGATCCAAAAAGAAGTATCAAATCCGAACCGAAATTGATTAAATATCTAAGTTATTCAAAATTTTGGTATTTAGAGAACTGATACCGAATCTGATCTGAATCGAAGTGTTTCAAATATCTGAATGTATTCGAAATAGATTTATATATATATATATATATATTAGATTTAATATTTTTAAAACATCCAGAATATATATGGTACTTTTAAGTTGGTTTAAATAATTGATAATTATATAAATAGTCATATGTAAATATCTAAAGTCATTCATTAAAGTATACTCAAAACACCAAAAAATTAAATAATTATTAATTTCTATCCAACTATTTAAATCAAACCAATGTGGACAAAAAAAAGATCAAACCAATTTATATCTTAAGTTTAGGTATTCTGACATGTTATTCAAATTTATTTGTAAACATATTATTTTGTTTATATATTTTGCAAAATTTAAAGTATGTAATAAATTTTAAAATAGTTTAAATGGGTTATCCGAACCCGAACGAACCCGCAAAGATTTGAATCGAATCCAAACCAAAATTTAGAAATAGTCGAATTAGACTGAAATCTTTGACACTGGGAACCCGAAATCTAAACAGACCCGAACTGAACCGAATGTGTACCCGAACGCCCACCCCTAATTCACTATCTTTTTTTTTCCTTTAAAAACAGAGTAAACATATAATTAGTAGTATTTTATACGTACTATCATATAAATAATCATATATATATTATATTTTTAAAATTTAATGTGAAATAAAAAAATCATAATTTAAGTTAGTATATGAAATTTGAATTTTTATTGTAGTTTTCTTATATATATTGAAAACATTTTTCAATAATGGTTATTGGAAAATATTTTAGTAAAAATAAATTTTGAATATATGTATATGTTGAATCAATTTTTGATATAAATCAAATTTAAACTATTATTTTGATTTAAAATATATATAAAGTTTTAATTTTTTTTATGATTATCTTAGACTAATGATATTTTTAGATAATTAGATTAGCTAATTTTAGTATATTTTAAAGTTGGCACAAATAGATAGTTTCTCATAATATAATAGATTTCTAATTTTTCTTAATAATATAGATTCATTCTTTTTCTAATATACTGTTATATGTGTTTCCAAAACAACATTATACATTTTTTATACTGCTATTCATGTTTCCAACAAACCTTTTTTTTAAAACTGGTATTCATATTTCCAAACAAACTTATTTTTTAAACTACTATCCAAGTTTCCAAGCAAACATTTTTAAAATTATTATTCATGTTTTCAAATAAACCTAATTTATACTTCAGTTTTAATAAATATATTGTTTTAGGAATATTATCAATCTTAGAAATCAAAGAAATTCAATTGGTTTTGATTTGGTGTACCGATAATATGATATCTAATGATATATTGGTTTTGATCCTACAGATCAATAGTTAACCGAGGATTATTTTGTATGGAAACACGTTTGTTTTGATTTATGCAGACCAAACTAAACCAAGACATTGGTATTTACATGGTAAAGAATTTACAGAATTTGTTTTTTTTTATGTGAACCGAACTATGTATATACAAAATATATTGGATAATAATTCAGACGATATGTTTGTTTTGATTTCTATTGGAACACATTTGTAGAAATATTGGTATTTTATGTAGTGGGGACCGTGTATTAAAACATGTTTGTAAGTCATATAGAGATTGTGTCATATTTGATTCGGTTTGAACTTTTAAGTAAAACGACATAACCAGTCAATATACTGAAATTTAATTCGGTTAAGTGAAGCACGCATGTCATAATTAAAGCCATATTTCACGTTAATTGATTAGGTAGGATTTGTTAAGTCAAAAACGACAGTGTATTAAATCCAATGGCATATATTGGTAAATATTAAGAAAAGATCAGGGTTAAATACTAATTGTACTTCCCTTTTAGTAGAATAGATATGAGATTTTTATTTGAAAATTATACCAGTTTTTTAATAAGATAACTATTAAGAATGAAAAAAGGATGATGATGATGATGATGATGATGAAGATGATGATAGGGAGAAGGAGATTGTTTGGCAAGATGATAACTACATACGACCGATTAAAGACCTCACTACTGCGGAGTGGAGGAGGCAGTGTTCAAAGATATCAGTCCTCTCATGGTTCTTGTTCACAACCGCTACAAAAGGTTTTAGTGATTAGAAGTTTCAGCCTTTACTGTATTTGAAAACAAATATGTCTCTCTTCTTTCAATCCTGACCAATACTGTATATGGTGTTGAACTTTGACAAGAGTATTGGCTAATTTCAGGCCAAAGGAAAATGAAAATTCAGGGAAGAGCTAGATAAGGCGATTCAGGTCATATGGAACTGTGGACTTCCTTCACCAAGAGTAAGTTTGCACAAACAAACATCTCTTTACTAATGTGTAAAACCATTCTTGGATCTTGCTGTATGTTTTGATATGTGCTTTAATCCTCATGTCCTGGGTCATTATTACTTTCAGTGTGTTGCTGTTGATGCTGTGGTTGAGACAGATCTGGTCTCTGCTCTGCAAGTTACTGTGTTCCCAGAGATCATCTTCACTAAAGCTGGAAAGATATTATACCGTGAGAAAGGTAGTTTCTGTTGGATAAGCTTCAAGAGATAACTTAGGAAACAAGTTATTCTAAAGTAAAGATGAATAACTAATAGGTTTAGGATAAAGATAAAGATTCCTAGATTCAATTGTAATAGGATAAGTCAAGTAGTTTCTATTACCTATATATAGAGATCAAAAGTGTAAGAAGATCTTAAGAAAGAAAAGTGTAAGAAAGCAAAGGAAGATTAATAAAACAAAGAGAACGTTTTATTAACTTGTGTTTATATTCACTATATTTGGTATCAGAGCTAACCAGGTTATTGTCTTTGACGAAGATCGATGGGAGACAAAGACGATAAAGACGTCAAACCGCAGGGAAACATGCCCGCTGTACCGCCTTCGGTGAAAACACCGATGCTCACGACAACAAACTATGCAGTATGGACTATGCGCATGAAGGTGTTGCTAAGGTTTCATGATGTATGGGAAACCATTGAACCAGGTTCAAAGGATCAGAAGAGAAACGACCTAGCTACTGTCATGATATTCCAAGGAATTCCGGAGAACCTTATCCTACAAGTTGGAGATCATGAATCTCCTAAAGAGATATGGGAAGCATTAAAGGCATTGAATCTTGGTGCTGATCGTGTTATTGAAGCTCGGTTGCACACATTGATGATTGACTTTGATCGTCTAATGATGAAAGATAATGAATCGATAGACTCATTCTCAGGAAGGATGTCGGAATATGTAGGAACAGCGGCTTCTTTAGGTCATACGATGGAAGAACCAAAACTTGTAAGAAGTTTCTTTCTTGTCTGCCAGACAAGTTTCTACAGATCTCTGCAACCCTCGAACAAGTTCTTGACCTAAATAAAACAAGATTTGAAGATGTAGTAGGACGTCTCAAGGCGTTTGAAGAGCGTTGCCGAGGAAAAGAGCGAATGAAAACAGAAAAGATTGAAGAGCAAGGGAATCTTCTCTACTCTGATCATGGAAACAGAGGGAGAGGACGAGGAGGAAACAGAGGTCGTGGCAGAGAAGGAAGAGGAAGAGGGCGAGGCAGAAGCAGCAACTCATACGAGAAAAAGGAGAAAAGAGACTACTCACAGATTGAATGCTTTAACTGTCATAAGAAAGGTCACTTCGCATCTGTTTGCACTGAGAAGAAGGATGATCAGGAGCTTAACAAGACTGAGACAGAAGCAGCAGAAGTAGCACTTTACTTACACGAACTAGTGTATCTGAATGAAGAAAAGGTAATGCCTAAAACACTTGAACCAAGCAAGACTGATGATAAGAGTTGGTTCCTTGACAACGGAGCTAGCAATCATATGACAGGAGAGAAGTCCTACTTCTCAGAACTCAACGAAAATATAAAAGGCAAAGTAAAGTTTGGAGACGGTTCATGTGTGAAGATAGAAGGTAAAGGATCAATTCTCTTTGAAGCAAAGACAAGAGAACAGAAGCTTCTTACGGATGTATACTACATACCAGACCTAAGAAGTAACATACTCAGTCTCGGTCAAGCCACTGAACAAGGTTGCGATGTAAGGATGAAGGACAATTACTTGACTTTAAGAGATCCAAACGGGAGACTATTAGTGAAAGTATTAAGATCAGCTAATCGACTCTACAAGATATCTCTCAAAGTAGGTAAACCTACTTGTCTTCTCTCAAAGATAAGTGAAGAACCGTGGAGATGGCACGCTCGTCTCGGACATATTAGCTTCAAGACGATACGAAGTATGGCAACACAGGAGATGGTTTTAGGCTTACCAGATATCAGCGAAGTAAAACAGTTGTGTGATTCTTGTCTCGTTGGAAAACAGACAAGACACAACTTTCCCTCTGCAACTCAGTACAGATCAAAGCAAGTTTTAGAGTTGTTACACGCCGATCTCTGTGGGCCAATCACTCCAGCAACCTTGGGGCAAAACAGATATATATTTGTCATTATAGATGACAACACGAGATTCATGTGGTCTATATTCTCAAAGAGAAAGGAGAAGTTTTTGAGAAATTTAAGACCTTCAAAACACTCGTGGAGAAAGAAGTAAACAAAGCTATTATAACACTCAGAATAGACCGGGGAGGGGAGTTTACTTCAAGAGACTTCTCTCAGTTTTGCAGTGACAATGGCATCAGAAGACACTTAACAGCACCATACACCCCTCAACAAAACGGTGTTGTTGAGAGGAGAAACCGAACTTTAATGGAGATGACGAGAAGTATGTTGAAAGCTATGAAAGTACCGAACTATATGTGGGGTGAAGCAGTTCGACACGCAACGTACTTGATCAATCGGTTCCTACTAGAGCTTTGAAAAACCAAACTCCTTATGAATGTCTAAAGGGAAGAAAGCCAAGTATCGGACATATAAGAGTTTTTGGTTGCTTAGCTTACGCCAAGATCGATTCAGTTCTACTAAGGAAGCTCGACGATAGATCACAATGCCTTGTTCATCTAGGTATTGAACCCGGATCGAAGCTTACCGTTTATACAATCCAAGCACCAAGAAAATAATAGTAAGCCGCGATGTGAAGTTTGATGAGGAGAAACATTGGAACTGGAATAGAGGAAAGCAAGAAGATTCTGGTATGTTTCACATGACGTGGGGAACTATTATAAACAAAGGAAAGGGTCCATTCATTATCTCACAGGAAGAAAATACAGAGGCTCAAACCGAAGCTGAAACAGAGCAACATGAAACAGAGCAAAACGAAAACAGAACAGCTCGAAACAGAGCAACACGAAACAGAGCCGGTAGATGAAAGTGAGAACAATGAACCAAGGAGATCAACGCGACAGACGAAGACTCCGAGTTATCTAGACGACTACTTACTACTTGCCAAGATCGAGTGTGAACTACTCCTACTCTCCATCAATGACGAACCAGCAACATATCGAGAAGCAAAGAAACATGTTCGTTGGACAAGAGCATGTAAGGATGAGATAGATTCTATCAATAAGAATAAGACATGGACATTGGTAGATAAACCTCAAGGAGTTAAAGTCATCGGTCTAAAGTGGATTTTTAAGATCAAGAGGAATGCGGATGGAACAATCAACAAATTCAAAGCGAGGCTAGTAGCGAAAGGATATGTGCAAGAACACGGAATAGACTTTGAAGAAGTGTTCGCTCCAGTGGCTCGCTTAGAGACAATCCGACTTCTAGTCAGTTTAGCATCTGCAAACAACTGGGAGATTCACCACTTGGACGTCAAAACGGCATTCTTGCACGGAGAGCTAAACGAAGAGGTCTATGTTAGTCAGCCTGAGGGATTTGAAAAAGAGGGAGAAGAAGAGAAAGTTTTCAAACTCTCAAAGGCATTATATGGACTAAGGCAAGCTCCTCGCGCTTGGAATACTAAGCTCGATCAGATACTTAAGAAGCTAAGGTTTAAAAGGTGTGCAAAGGAGAGTTCGGTATACAGAAGAGAAGAAAGAGACGAGCTACTCATCATCGCCATCTATGTTGATGACCTTTTTGTTACAGGAAACTCTACCAAGATAATCAAGGAGTTCAAAGCGTCAATGTCAAAACAGTTGAGATGTCTGATCTCGGGTTATTAACCTATTATCTAGGTATTGAAGTAAAGCAAAGTTCAACTGGAATCATCATTAAACAAGAAGCATACGCAAGGCGTATACTAGAGGAAGCAGGTTTGGCCGACTGTAATCCAAACAGTATTCCAATGGAGTTTGGCTTACAACTATCCAAGGCAATGGAAGAACCGGAAGTTGACGCTACTCAATATCGAAGAAGGATTGGATGTTTAAGGTATCTGATGCATACTAGACCTGACATGGCATTCTCAGTTGGGATTCTAAGCAGGTACATGCAGTCACCAAGAGAGTCACACGGAAACGCTTGAAGCAAGTATTGCGTTATCTACAAGGAACTCTCGGGCACGGTCTTGAGTTCAAGCGAGGAAGAACACAGAAGCTTGTAGGCTTTAGTGACAGCAGTCACAACACGGATCCGGATGATGGTAGGAGTACTACAGGTTACTTATTTTGCTTAGGAGAAACACCAATAACATGGTGCTCTCAGAAACAAGACACGGTAGCTTTGTCATCCTGCGAAGCCGAATTCATGGCTGCAACGGAAGCGGCTAAACAAGCTATCTGGCTACAAGACTTGTTAAGTGAAGTAACAGGAAAAGAGATGGAGAAGACAATGATCTTGGTCGACAACAAATCGGCTATATCACTGGCTAAGAATCCGGTTCTTCACCGAAGAAGCAAACACATCCACAAGAGGTTTCACTTCATTAGAGAGTGTGTTGAACGCAATCTCATTGACGTTGAACACATACCCGGATCAAGACAAAAGGCAGACATTTTAACAAAAGCTCTAGCAAAGAACAAGTTTAAAGAAATGCGAGAGATGATTCAAGTTCAAGATTTCCTAGAAGATGATTTGAAGCTTAAGAGGGAGAATGTTGGATAAGCTTCAAGAGATAACTTAGGAAACAAGTTATTCTAAAGTAAAGATGAATAACTAATAGGTTTAGGATAAAGATAAAGATTCCTAGATTCAATTGTAATAGGATAAGTCAAGTAGTTTTATTACCTATATATAGAGATCAAAAGTGTAAGAAGATCTTAAGAAAGAAAAGTGTAAGAAAGCAAAGGAAGATTAATAAAACAAAGAGAACGTTTTATTAACTTGTGTTTATATTCACTATAGTTTCTACCAAAACCTGAAACCGTCTCTATTAAACCTCCTTTTGTTGTACTTAAGAACAATGTTTTTGAATATATTTTCAGGCATTAGGACAGCAGATGAGCTCTCAAAGATCATGGCCTTCTTCTATTATGGAGCTGCAAAGCCACCTTGTTGAATGGTGTTGACTATTCCCATGAACAGATTCCTTCAGTCGATCTGTAAGTGTCGACTAAGCATAGGACTTTTGGGATTATGCAAACTAGTTTCTTCCCAAGTCTTAAGAACATGAATGAACTGATGAAGAAGTAATCAATCTTCTGAATTTGAAATATGATTTTTTTTTTCTTTTGGAATATCTATTTATAGAACATGATAAGTTATGAGTCTCAGAAGCAGAGACTTGCGTCCTTAAACACTTACCATCATCATGTTTTTCTCTCTTGCGACGTGCTCTCTTCTCCAAACCCACCAGTATGATTAAGAATCTAGAAGGTGCCACTCATTACCAGACAGATACTGTAGGTAGATCTTAGGAGGCAGTTGAAATGTGAAGCCATCTAAGAAATGCATCCATCAAAACCCAGTAGATTCAGGTTGTAGTTTCTTCATTCTTGTTCTTTGATTCATTGGATATCAGGATATTGTATATATGTAGTTGATACTATAAGCCAATAGAGTTATCACAGAGGACTATTGTGTAAATACCAAACAATACAGTATCTACCCTAGAATGTATCATGTATAAATACTCTCTGTATTACTGTTAATAAAGTATCGATTACAACCTAATCCCCTATATGGTATCAGAGCTGCTATAAGCCGCCAACCAAAAGAAAAAAAAAAAAATTCAAAAGCTTTTCTTCTTATTCTTCTCTCCTACGATGTCTGAGACCTCCCACACGCCGGCGACCACAAATGGACCATCGTCTCTACGACGCCCACCTTCTCAACATCAACATGACTAATGTGACAAAGCTCACATCTTCCAATTTTCTCATGTGGAATCGACAGGTTCATGCACTCTTGGACGGCTACGACTTGGCTGGCCACATTGACGGCTCCGCCGTGGTTCTCTCCGGCCATGATCACCACTGACGCCGGAGTAACACCCAATCCTGCGTTCACGCTGTGGAAACGTCAGGACAAACTCATCTATAGCGGCCTCCTAGGCGCTATCACCACGACGATCCAACCGATCCTGTCAACTACAAACACCGCTGCTGAGATCTGGACGGTTCTCACATCCACCTACCCCAAGCCCTCAAGAGGACATATCCAACAAGTGAAGCAGCAAATCGCTGGCTGGACAAAAGGCAACAAGTCGATCAATGACTATTTCCAGGGCCTAACGACGCGTTTTGATCAGCTAGCCATCCTTGGCAAACCCATGGATCATGGGGACCAAATTGAGCGAGTACTTGGTGGACTTCCAGACGAGTACAAGACCATGATTGATCAAGTCGAAAGCAGAGACACCGCGCCTTCCCTTGCTGAGTTACACGAGAAGATGATCAATCAAGAAGCCAAGTTGCAGGCTGTTGCAGCTCCGGTAACCACTGCTCCGATCACTGCAAACTACTCCAACTACCGAGGCTCACACAACCACCGAGGCAACAACGCACGCAGAGGAGGCTACCGTGGAAACCAGAACTCTCCGACTTGGCAACAGCAGCAGCAGTTCAATGCTCCAGCTCCACAACAGTCACAACAGAGTGGACCTCGTGGCTATCAAGGCAAATGTCAGTTGTGTGGAGTCTTTGGGCACAGTGCACGTCGCTGTACTCAGCTTGGAAGCTCCTCCGCTCCTCAGCAGCAGTTCGCAAATACTTCACACCCGTGGCAACCGCGAGCCAACTACGCCTCACCCTCGCCATACAATGTCAACCCGTGGCTTCTTGATAGTGGAGCCACCCATCACTTGACTGCAGACCTGAACAATCTGGCGCTACACCACCCCTACCATGGTGGAGAAGAAGTTGCTATCGCCGATGGCTCCACCATGCCTATCACCCACACTGGTTCTTTGTCTATCCCTACACCATCTAAACTCTCAACTTAGATGATGTCTTATGTGTTCCGAAAGCCAACAAAAACTTAATCTCGGTTAAACGTTTATGTACGGCTAATAAAGTGGTCTGTTGAATTCTTTCCTGCTCATTTTCAGGTGAAGGATCTCAGCTCGGGGGTGCGGCTTCTTCAAGGTCGAACGAAGGGTGATTTGTACGAGTGGCCCAAGCCTACCCTAAACCCATCTGCCTACGCAACCTACCCTGATACGAAAACCACACTGGATCGATGGCATACTAGGCTTGGCCACCCCTCTTTGTCTACTCTCAAATTTGTTTGTTTCTAAATTTCATTACCTTGCCTAAACTCTTCTTTCTCTGTTTTTCCTTGCAACGAATGTTCTTGAATAAAACTCATAAGCTACCCTTTCACCAAAGTTCTATCAAATCTTCTCAACCTCTCCAATATCTATTTTCTGATGTGTGGCAATCGCCATAGCCTCAACCAAAAACCAAAATACTACCTCCTCTTCGTAGATCATTTTACACGATACACTTGGCTTTTTCCCTTATCGGCCAAGTCAGATGTCAAAGCTATTTTTATCCAGTTTAAACCTTTGGTTGAGACCAGATTCAAGACAAAAATTCAAAACCTCTACAGTGATAATGGAGGGGAATACGTTGCCATGCGATCCTTCCTTGCGACTAGTGGCATTTCTCACCTCACAACCCCACCCCACACCCCTAAACACAACGGCCTCTCGGAGAGAAAGCACAGACATATTGTTGAAACTGGGCTATCACTTCTCTCCACTGCGAAAATGCCATTGACTTACTGGCCAGAGGCGTTTGCTACAGCCGTCTTCCTGATTAACCGACTCACTACACCTTTACTTGAAAACCAGTCCCCATTCCAGAAGCTGTTTCAAGAACCACCCAACTATGGCAAGCTCCGCACCTTTGGAAGCTTATGCTATCCCTGGCTTCGACCCTACGCCCCAAACAAGCTTGAAAACCGATCGACCCCATGTGTATTCCTTGGCTACTCCCTCTCCCAAAGCGCCTACTTGTGCTTAGATCCCACAACTGATCGTGTCTACACCTCCAGGCACGTCCGATTCAACGAAACACAATACCCCTATCAGCTCTTACGAAACCAAAAACGCAGTTCCGAACCAGAAACACCAGCCCCAACACCACCGTATCAACCTCATACCGTAATCCACCCAATCCCACCACTCGTACAATCGCCATCTACGACTGCGGAGAGCTCGCCTCCGAGCTCTGAAACTTTACCACCACCAGAGGCGTCTTCACCGGCACCGGAACCTGTTCAAGAAAGCAACACAGAACCAGACACTACACTACCTAACTTGAGCACGACAGCTGCTGCGCCTCCGGACCAGCGCCACAGCCTCCGGAACAAGCGCCACAGCCTCCTCCTCGTCACACGATGACGACACGATCCAGGAACAATATTGTGAAGCCGACTTCTCGCTACAACCTTAATGTCAATCTTCAAGATGATCCTCATTGGATACCTACAACCTGGCAGCAAGCGATGAGGCATCCGAAATGGAGGGCTGCAATGATGGCAGAGTTCAACTCACAAGTCAAGAACCATACCTGGGATTTGGAGAATGCCTGTGAAGGTATGAATATAGTAGGCTACCACTGGATATTCACCATCAAATATCATCCAAACGGGGAGATTGATCGCTACAAAGCTCGTCTGGTTGCCAAGGGTTATCATCAGCAACCGGGGATTGACTACACCGACACCTTTAGTCCAGTGATAAAGCCTACAACGATCCGCATCGTACTTGGACTTGCAGTTAATAAATCCTGGCCGATAAGACAGATCGATGTTAACACGGCGTTCCTCCAAGGCCACCTCAAAGAAGAAGTCTTCATCTGTCAACCGCCGGGTTTCGTTGACAGAGACAACCCAACCAAGGTCTGTCGTCTTCGGAAAGCACTTTACGGACTCAAGCAAGCACCTCGCGCCTGGTATTTGAGTTGCACAAGTTCCTCATCGCAGCAGGGTTCTATAACTCGCTCTCTGACACCTCGCTATTCATACTTCGGCAAGGCTCCGAGTTCGTCTATCTTCTCGTCTATGTAGACGACATCTTGGTTACTGGTACTTCCCTACAGCTAGTCCAACAGGTTATAGATACACTTGCGAGGAAATTCTCGATAAAGGACATGGGCAACTTGAGTTATTTTCTTGGGATCGAAGCAATTCGGACGAACGAGGGGCTACATCTGATGCAGCGCAAATATGTGACAGATCTTCTCACAAAGACGAACATGCTCCACTCTAAACCAGTGTCAACTCCAATGGCGTCTTCACCGAAACTGACACTGAACTCGGGCACGTCACTTGCAGACCCACGAGAATACAGACAAGTCGTTGGGAGCCTTCAATACTTGTCTCTTACGAGACCTGACATCTCCTACGCGGTAAACAGATTGTCACAGTTCATGCATTGCCCAACAACATCTCATTGGCTGGCGGTTAAGCGACTACTACGCTATCTCTCTGGAACCTTGAGCCATGGAATCTATCTCCGGAAACAGAGTCATGCGCCACTCCATGCGTTCTCCGACGCAGACTGGGCAGGAGACTCCGACGACTATGTCTCCACCAATGGCTACATCATCTATCTCGGCTCACACCCCGTTTCGTGGGCTTCACGTAAGCAAAAGGGAGTGGCTCGTTCCTCAACAGAGGCTGAATATAGGGCCGTCGCGAACACCTCTGCAGAACTGCGCTGAATCTGCTCCTTACTCACGGAACTTGGCGTCCAGCTCTCATCTCCTCCGACAGTCTATTGCGACAATATCGGAGCCACATACCTCTGCCTTAATCCTGTTTTCCACTCCCGTATGAGGCACATAGCCATTGATTACCACTTCGTAAGAGGACAGATTCAGAATGGAATGCTTCGAGTCTCTCATGTCTCCACACACGATCAGCTCGCGGATGGACTAACGAAGCCACTGGCGCGAATACCCTTTCAGAATATCTGCAAACAAGATTGGTGTCACAAGAGTCCCACCATCTTGAGGGGGCGTATAAGCCAATAGAGTTATCACAGAGGACTATTGTGTAAATACCAAACAATACAGTATCTACCCTAGAATGTATCATGTATAAATACTCTCTGTATTACTGTTAATAAAGTATCGATTACAACCTAATCCCCTATAGATACTTCAACTAACTCGTTAGACATCTGTTGTTTTGCTCGGAGTTTATAGGTACAATATACAATATTTCTTACATGAAGTGACTAAATTCTCATTCAAATTGGTTGCTCATAGTGCATACATTCTCTTGTTGTACCATTTAGAAAATTTAGGACGTGAATCCTTACAGATATGACATAAATTTTGCGTCTGGGCCTCATGAGAAACAAGATAATACTGAGAGAGACGTGTATGGTGCCATTCATCAATTTTTAGTTATAAGTTTGATAAAACAACAATAAAAACGTGTAGGGAAGCACTTCTTTAGAAACAACAAAATAATAATGACATTCTGATTCACCTAAGATCTTCCCTTTCTGAAGATCGTGGTCTCCTTTGGTCCATGGCCTATGCTTGGACCACTGCCTTAGCTGTTCTGTTCAATTACTCGTATTCATTTCTGTCAGTAGAGCATGCATGTGATGAACGTGTGAAAAGATGTTTGTGGTTGTTAACGGTAGAACAACTAGTATTTTAACGAGTCTTGTTTCATCAACCATTTCATCAATACAAAAGTTTATACTCTCTCAACGTACCAAATAAGTAATCAGTCTAGAGATGGAAGGCAAAACTGTGATTTTAAGTGTGCTCATAATGAGTCTTGTCATGGCGCATAATCAGGTCGAAGCAACGAGTTGTTGCCCAAGCAGCGCTGCCAGATGGGCGTATTATTTATGCACTATGTCTTGGCCCATTACGCCACTTTGTATATCACACACTGGATGCATCGATTCTGAGACTTGTCCTCCGGGATATCCATATGCAATTCTCGAAAACTCTGGTAATTTTACTATTCTTTTTCGTGGTGGTTTTATTAAGTTATATCTTTTACAAGTTGGATCAAGATTTTGATGCAAGATGCATGGATTTTTTTTTACTCAAGGTCATACTGTCAATGAATACTGCAAGTTGGGGTGTGCATCATCTGCTTGCGGTGCCTTAACCAAACTCCAGAAATCCGGTAAAGCAAAACCTCATCATTATTACAAGTATTATATTGTTGGAAAAGGAGAATGATCCATTAATTCTAATATTGTTTCAATGAATTAGATGCAAATGAAATTGTGAATGGAGCAGTTGCACGATGCACCAACGCATGTTCTAATTTCTGCACCAAGGGTTTAGCTAATGCAGTTGAAGCTTCCTAAAAAGCACATCCATTATCTACGTATATCTGTGTTATTGTTCTCCCCGTTTTCAATAATTCTCGGTGTATGTGACAAAATGTTACACTCTTGTACTATTTCCAGGTTTTCTATGTGGCGTAGAAGGTCATCGATCCCTAGATTGTTTGTCCCTTCTACTTGCTATATCTAAATAAAGAATAATATTTCCTTCTGGACTAAATCAGTATAATCACAAAAAATTATATAGATAAGGTGCCAACTGCCAAGCTAACAAGAATTAATGGATTGATTTTTTTCCTCCTTTCTAAAGAATACTATATGGCTTCAATTGGTAACTGTTGAACTGAATGGAAAAATGAATGGAAAATTGAACAGATATTCAGCCGAGGAAATGAAAAAGCAGAAATGTATTAATATTGTGTTCATTTCATTCCTCATAGAAATTTGAGAAGGAATTTTTTCTTCATAATTTTTTTCAGCCATAAAGAAATGAGAGGAATAGAGTGGATCCCATGAATCTATAATTTAACAAAAAAATCAACATGAATGGTATAAAACTCGAGGAATAAAAAATTCACCACTATATTTTTCCAAAATGATGGTCACCAATTAAAGCCTACATATAATGTAAAACTAACCGAGTTTTTTTTGTTTTCATTTTGATTCGGGGTTTAATTTTAATTTGGGTTAGATTTACAGAGATACATATTTTTTATTTGGAAACCTAACAACAACAAAAATATTTTTACCATCTTATCTGATAAATAAAAACTGAAATACGCTAAAATTGTTGAACCTATATTGAAAACAATAAATATGTGCATGTATAATAATATCATTATGATACAGAAATTTCTCAGAAAATGAGGACCCTCAAAATAATATATATATATATGTTGGGGGCCTCTGGCTAAAGCTTTTTCGTTCCACATGAAGCACGGTTCTGGCGATAGAGAGGCCATCTATCTAAAATAACCTGAAAATAAACTATAAAGGTGTAAAAACAATTTTTTTTTGCTAGTTTGAATTAATTTTTAGTTATTAAATAATCCAATAGATGATAAAAATAAACTTAAACTTGTAACAACATTTTAGAAAAAAAATTACGGTGAAATTTTTATTTTGGAATTTTTACTCCTCAAATTTGATGTCATTCATATTGAATTTTCCATCAAATTAGCCCACATTATTCCTTTTTTGATTAAAAATTATGAAAAAAAACTTTCTCCAATATGGATGAGGAACAGATTAAACACAAATTTTATATTTATATTTATTCATTTTTTCAATTGAACTTTTATTCATCATTTTTTTCTTTCAATCAAATTATCATAAGCTTTAGTTTCTACGGAACCACAACAATTTTTTTTTGTATCCTCCATTAAATCATTTGATAATATATTTTTAGAAAATTGAAAAATTATTCAAAATTATATCCGTTTAATTATTGATTAATTTTCAATTTCGTTCAGTTTCCGATCATTTGGAAAAAATCACTTATATGAGATTTTTATTTGAAAATTATACCAGTTTTTTAATAAGATAACGATTAAGAATGAAAAAAAGGATGATGATGATGATGATGATGATGATGATGATGATGATGATGATGATGGGGAGAAGGAGATTGTTTGGCAAGATGATAACTACATACGACCGATTAAAGACCTCACTACTGCGGAGTGGGAGGAGGCAGTGTTCAAAGATATCAGTCCTCTCACGGTTCTTGTTCACAACCGCTACAAAAGGTTTTAGTGATTACAAGTTTTCAGCCATTACTGTATTTGAAAACAAATATGTCTCTCTTCTTTCAGTCCTGACCAATACTGTATATGGTGTTGAACTTTGACAAGAGTATTGGCTAATTTCAGGCCAAAGGAAAACGAAAAATTCAGGGAGGAGCTAGATAAGGCGATTCAGGTCATATGGAACTGTGGACTTCCTTCACCAAGAGTAAGTTTGCACAAACATCTCTTTACTAATGTGTAAAACCATTTTTTGGATCTTGCTGTATGTTTTGATATGTGCTTTAATCCTCCTGTCCTGGTCATTATTATTACTTCCAGTGTGTTGCTGTTGATGCTGTGGTTGAGACAGATCTGGTCTCTGCTCTGCAAGTTACTGTGTTCCCAGAGATCATCTTTACTAAAGCTGGAAAGATATTATACCGTGAGAAAGGTAATTTTCTACCAAACCTGAAACCGTCTCTATTAAACCTTTTGTTGAACTTAGAACAATGTTTTTGAATATATTTTCAGGCATTAGGACAGCAGATGAGCTCTCAAAGATCATGGCCTTCTTCTATTATGGAGCTGCAAAGCCACCTTGTTTGAATGGTGTTGACTATTCCCATGAACAGATTCCTTCAGTCGATCTGTAAGTGTCGATTTAGCATAGGCCTTTTGTGATTATGTAAACTAGTTTCTTCCCAAGTCTTAAGAACATTTATGAACTGATGAAGAAGTAATCAATCTTTTTGAATTTGAAATATGATTTTTTTTTTGCGCTTTTGGAATATCTGTTTATAGAACGTGGTAAGTTATATGAGTCACAGAAGCAGAGACTTCACGTCCTTAAACACTTACCATAATCATCTTTCCCTCTCTTGCGACTGTGCTCTCCTCTCCAAACCCACCAGCATGATAAAGAATCTACAAGAGTGGACTTCCACTTGTATGACAAATAATCTAGAAGGTTCAACTCGTTACCAGACAATTACTCACCGCGGTTGAAGCACCGGAAGGGGTTGAAGATGATTCCTGTTAACATCACACTGTACGTGGATATTAGGAGGCAGTTGAAATGTGAAGCCATCTAAAGAAATGCATCCCACCCAGTAGATTCAGGTTATAGTTTCTTCATTCTCGGTCTTTGATCCATTGGATATCAGTAAACTGTATATATTGCGTTGTTTTGCTCAAGAGTATCGAATAGCAATGGTTTATAGGTACAAAATACAATATTTTCTTGCATTAAGTGACCAAATTCTCTACAAAATACAATATTTCTAGCTACGATAGAAGCAGTTTCAAGATTCATATGCTTCAACATCTCCTCTACAACAACTGAATGACCATTCTCTGCTGCCAGTGTAAAGAGAAGTCTCTCCTTCAAGATTCTGCTTAGGACTAACTCTCTCAGCTCTTCACCATCTCCATCACAACTACCTCGAATCAACTCTTTAACCTTGGCTAAGTTCCCAGTTGTAGCTGCGATATGAAGAGGCGAGTCTCCTCTTTTTCCCTGGTGACTCATTCTTCTTCCTCCTGTCACCAATGAAACTCATCTGCCTCTCCATCACACACGGAAGCTCTTCTACGGATGATCTTCTGCCTCTCCATTGTTGCTCTACCAAAACTAGGAAGCTTCTCCAGAACTCCACCTCGAAAACTCTGCTGCTTCTTCATTGATCTTCTGAGTCTGCTTGGGTGATGATTCTAAACATTCACAACACTTGGAAATTGACTTGCTTCTCTATAGCTCATCTGGCCTTTCTCGGCTAATGATTCTGAAAACTCAGTTGCTTCTCCATTGATTTGGTCTGATGATTCTCTTGTGTTTGGTTTGTGATACCAGTAAATCTCTGCGGTTCTCCGCAACATGACTACTCGGCTACTCCTCCATCATATTCATACTACTGTATTACTCCAATTTTTTGTGGTTATCAATAAAAAAATTGATATAACAAAAATTCTAACTAGTTACACACAAATCTAGAAAAGAACAAGCTTTTCTTGGTGCACCTTGAAAAATCTTTTGTTTAGCAATAGAAGATAAAAAGATAAACTTTACAGGAAACAAATTGTTTAGAAAATTTGAGATCGTTTACGGATAGAACAAATAAAAAAAAAGCAAAAAACCATATTGAAAAAACATTAGCACAAACTCAAAAAAAAACCTCGAAACAAGGGTTTGGTTCCCAAGCAAAAGACTAAAAGCTTCCCTTGACATGGAAAATGTTAGAAGGAGACGAGAACATCAACACATCATACTCCTTCATATTTTTTTTTAGCAGCCACTCTTCTAGTACTCTCTGATGTTTAGTTTCACATTACTCCTAAAGTTTAAAGAGCTATTATTAGTTATATAATTTAAAATCAATTATATTCGATTTAAGATTTATGTGATTTTAATTTAACTTGCTTAAATTCATAATGTATTTGAATATAGTTTCTTAAATTTGCAATAATGTATTTATAAAGGTAACATTATTACAATAACAACCATGAAACATTAGCTCCCCAGTACATCATATATTTTACTAATAAAAAATAACATTATTACAATAACAACCACGAAACAATTTTTTTAATAATTAATTAATGATTACCATTCCCAAACTTATGTAAAATGCTTTAGCAACAATTACCATAAACTTAATTACCATAAAACTCTTCAAACACAAAGTCCTAAACATATCTACAGTCTCTCTTGATCGGTCTTTTGGTTGTGGCTCATAAGTGTGTAATGAAACCCTTTTTTATCTCCAAAGGTCTTTTTCTTTTCTGTTCCATGGATACAGCTTTGTATCCTACTCTGCGATTGGGTTATTAACCTGTTAAAGGGAAGGAGTATCCACGAAGATACTTAGAGTCCACTCCTGATTCACGAGCCAATGCAACACGCCCTGTTCTTGCAACCTGTGATTGAGAAACATCACAAGTTATACAAGTAAAAATGCCTGTCAAACTGATTCTTGTCCTAAGCACAGCCTGAAGAGGTAGAATAACATTAGAAAATGGGTCCAGCTTTTCTTATTTTGATTTTACGAGACTTAGATTTCACCCCTCTGTTTCTAAGTCAACAAGACTATAAACCTCTTAACTACGGCTCAGGATTTGTTATTGTGTGCTATTTCCTGTTTTAATTTGGACTTGTGGTTCAGAGACCACGCGGATGGCAACAACATCAAAGGATTTATTAATGCTAAGGCTTACAAGTTATAACATTGACTATGAGATGAAAATAGATTGCAACACTAACCTCGCATATACCGTAAGGCTCCAACAACCTCTGCAGTGCAACCATCTTGTCAAGATCCCCAGTAAGCTGTATCCACATCAAACAAATTTACTCAACAAATCCAAAAAAAGAGGAGAAAGCGATTAAGATGGAAAATCCAAGTCTACGTCATATATTTCGTCAAACTGAATCTGATTGTGTCAAACCTATCTAATGATGAGTAACTTTAAAGATGTCTAATGGATTGGATCGCTTAACTGATTTGCAACTATACCTCAAACGAAGTACAAGTTTATGAGAAATGTATTTTACCTGCAAAGTAATTGTATGATCGGATACGTCAACAGCTTTTGCCCTGAAAATGCTAGCAATGTCCAGGACATCTCTTCTTGCAGCAGCGTTCACAGCGATCTTTATCAGCATCAGTTCTCTTTCAGAAAATGGCAAATGAGTAAGATCATGGACCTGCAGAATTCCCCACAAAATTTTATAACTGCTTGGAAAATTATGACACAGACTACAGCATGCTCAGGATTACATTCATCAGGCTTGTATAACTAGCTATCATGGATGTAGGAAAGTTAAAAAAATAGTTCACAAGATATTCTTATGCGTATGATCTACAGTTTAAACTTCACAGAAATAGCAAAAGGGAAAAGAGCAAAGGATATAACCATCAAGAGCATTCAGACTGTTAAAATATTTACGAAAGACAGTTTCTCTTTGTGATACTACCTCATGCACATCTACGAGTTTATAAAGTTGCTGCACCAATTTGCTGACTGATTCATCTGTTGCAGGAACAACTGTTGTAATGCGTGAAATGCCCTGTGCTTCAGCATGTCCTACCGCCAAGCTCTGAACCAAAAATAAGACTAGTCAGTAGTCAGTTATCAGAGAACTCCAAGCACGCTCTGTGCATGTATGTGTGTGTGAGAGTGAGAGAGAGTGAGAGATATAAGGACCATGCCTGAATGTTGTATCCTCTTCGAGCGAAAACACCAGTAACAAGATTAAGGACTCCTGGAACATCGTTTACAAGCAAAGATAGAGTATGTGACCGTAGTCCACTCGTCTGAAAGGTCAGAAAAGAAGAATTATAAATGAAATGAAACAAAATCACCTAGAAAAAACTGTCAGCTATCCAAGTAAATAGAAACAATCTCCACAACAACCATCTTACAAATTCCATGGATTTATGTAATTTAATCGATCACACATATCATACTAACTCTAGATATAGGAAAATGATTCGGCCATAAGATATTAACAGTAAGAACTATTCATACTCAGTGTCCCAGACAACCTGATTGGACAAATCAGATTCTGAAGCCTCTACCATTAGGCTACATATAACTATTAAAGCATCATGGCACAAGTACCTATATGGTGGCATCTATAAGATCTACGTATATACATATATATATATTAGCAACAAAGTCACTTACATCTTCGTCCGTGAGAAGTCCCCAGTGAGCGTCAAGAACACGATGTACCTTTAGGTCAGAAGATGACTCAACGGGATAAACATCTCCCTACATTTAAAAGAAAATATAACTTTAAACACTGGTGGATTTGTAAATTTGTGAAGAATTTAATTTAGATAGTGTCAGAAAACAAAAGAGCATTTGAATGGCAACAACTGCCCTCTATAGTTCCTTTATTAACATAATAAAGTCGCCAAATGAAAACTTTTTATGCAACCCGTATCTCAAAAAGAAAAATGAAGAACTTCAAGCCGAAATTAAGCAATCTGAGGAAAGAAGCACACACCCCTGCTGTTGTTTCACTTGGAGGGACTATAGCTCCAGTTTTGCTACCTCGAAGAACATTAACAGGTGCTTGCTCCTTGAGATCTGGATAGGATGCTGCTGAAAATCGCCAAAAAGGAGCAGTAGCACCCATCTTTTCCCTTCTCAGTGCTATCTGAAAAAAATCGGTATTCCGTATTCCCTTAATTAGTGAAAGTCCACAAGATTATGTACTTTGAAAGATGTAACTATTATATACATCCATTAGAAAGCACAAAATAAGATGAATATATGATAACTCAGAAACAATACAATGTAGCTACTCCAAAAAATCCACTACCTTTCCTGTCCTGACAATCTCTCTGATCTCAAACTTTTTCAAATTTCTTTCAACAGCAATCATTTTCCCAGGATCTCCAGTTACCTGCAAGATAGCTTAAAAGGTGAAAATACTAAACAACTAAAATTTGTAAACTAGAGTAGAGCAACCAATTTGTTTATACTACTTCCTCGTAATCCAGGTAAAACAGAACAGTACGTGTACGGTCTTGTTTCTCTAACTATCATAAACAACACTGAGCACTCCCACAGAAATGAGGCCATACAACAGAACGCAGATTGTTGGCATAGTATGCTCGAGTGTAGCAATTTTTTAAATAGCATAAATTGAACCTTTGTCCAGAAACGAAAGCTTGCATGTGGAACATGATCCGTTCAAAAGGCAGAGAAAATCAAAAAGCTACTACATACACTAGACAGAAAATGTATGTCTACCAATGATTAGTAAGAGGATTCATACAGAAGTCCAGAACCGATAAGTTACAATGTGAATCCGATATTGAGAAGAGAACAAATTATAAGCAAAATGTACCTCAATAGTCAATGCGTGTTCAGCAATATCGACAACTTTTGCTCTGAAAGTATCAACTAGCCACATGATCTGTAAATTCATCAAACAGAGGCTAGTCAAACTTTGAAAGAAAACAAACTCCACCTTTTATACTGAATGAAACCAAAGCAACAAACAAGTACATTAAAGTCTAATTTCTCATAAGCAAAGGAAGACTAACTACCTCAGCCCTGGAATCGGGATGTGCATTCACTTTCACAAGCATCAGTTCACGCTCCACTTGCGGCTCACTCGAGATATCCTCAACCTAATTAGCAAAAAAGTGAGGAATTTTCAAATGTAATCTTTAGCACACAAAAAAAAAAAAATGATAAGAATGGTGTAGAAAAAGCTACACAAACCTTTAGAACATTAACGAGCTTCTGGAGTTGCTCGATGACCTGCTGGAGAACCCTTTCAGTGCCGGAGACAACAATGGTGAAGAGAGCCTTGTCTCTGTTGAGACCAACAGCAAGGCTCTCGATGTTGTAACCTCTCCTCGCGAAGACTCCGGCAATCCTGTTAATCATCCCGCTTTCGTCTCCAACGAACACTGAGATCGTGTGCTTCCTCACCCTGAAAATAGACCAAAATGATCAAAGAAAAACAGATGAAAAAAAAATACAAAAAACGGCTAAGGACACGAATTCAATGTTACTTCGACGTCGGAGCTGCTGAAGACGCATCGGAGACTCTCTCGTCGACGCTTCTATACATTCTCTTTCCCGTTTCATTGTCTCGGTTTGAAGATTTACGGGAGAGATGAGAGATGTTCGAGGGGAACGATACCCGACGCGTCGAGGGTGTGAGATGGGGAGAAGATTCGGAAGATGATGACGATCTCAAGCAGTGAAGGGATGGGGAGTAACTTGTGGAAATGGCCGCCATTGAAGAGAAGAAGGTCCAAAGTTTTTTTTTTTTGATACTAAAGAGGATTGAAGACCGAATGACGAGTGAAAAAGGCAAAGGTAATGGGACCGGACCACTCTCAAATTCTCAATGCAAACGCAATAAGATGTTTCGGAGGTGTGTTTATATACCGGTTCGGTTTTTTATTCGGTATTTTAGATTTTCAAAGTAATTATAAACATAGAACATGTTCAAATATTTTTATTCGGATCAGATTTGATTTGGATTATCTGGATTAGGTTTGAATACCTACTCAATAATATAATATCTACTCAAATTTAGGTTTCAACATATCTGTTTGGATTAGTATTTTAAAAAGAAAATTGGATATATATATATATACAAGATATATAAAAATGATATTTTAATATATAACTGCAAACTTAAATAATCATGAAAATCACAAATAAAAGTGAGTATCTGGGTTTCTAAAATTTTTTCAAATATTTTTATTCAAAGTAACTATATTGATTATATCGATTTAGAACGTTTTTCAGAACAATTATAATATTACAAACTATAAAAGTATTAGTGTAAAAGTACTAATGAATTTTTTGTTAAATATTTTCTCCGTTTTGTTTTAATTGTCGTTGTATGAAAAAATTTTGTTTTAAAATAAATATTGTTTTAGAGTTTTAATGCAAAGTTTAATCATTTTATTTTTCTATTGGTTGAAATATGGTTAGGTGTATATATAATTGTGTTTTTATTTTGAAAATATATAAAATTATATATTTTCTTAATCCGTATATATAATCCTAGAGAAACGGAGTGAGTAATGGATAAGGTATTTCTACAATTTACAATTTAGATAGTTCATAAATCGGCTTTAAGAAATCCCAAAGGTTAATATATTGATACAGCCGACGACACGTCAGCCTTATCCGCACAAATTTTCAACTATGAGAATATTGCAAGGCTAGTTTCTTTTTTTTTTTTTTTTTTTTAAACTCAACTTCGTACTTTTCATTAACCAAAAGATACAAACTCCATAATTTTGCAAGGCTAGTTTCATAATTACAAAACGTTCAGGGTTTAGTTTCATAATTACGAAAACAATATAATTAAATTACCGGTAAAGGCCACCCGAAAACAAGTGGACGACGATCAATTATTAGCAAGAGTCCAAAATCACGCGGGAGCTGCCACACAATGATTGAAAGCGAAAGTCAAACCTAAGTCAATGGGAAACAGACGTCGTCCCCATACCAATAATTTCTCAAATTAAATTATTTCCTCTTGATAAACCAACGCGCATCAACCGGATCTCATTCCAATCAACTTCCTCTTCTTCCTCTCTCAAGAACAAAAAATAAATAATGTGATTTGACTATCCGTTTGAATTTATTTTGGATTTCAAATCGAAGAAGCGACGCCATGGAGAACCTCGCGGGACAGCTGAAACGCGGGATCTCGAGGCAACTCTCATCCGTATCGCTCCGCCGCACGTTCAGCCGCCAGTTCACGCGCCAGGCATCGCACGATCCTCGCCGCAACAACATGCGATTCAGCTTCGGCAGGCAGTCTTCCCTCGATCCGATACGAAGGAGCCCTGATCAAGGTTCTGGCCATCCTCAGCTCGCCGTCCCCGATAACCTCGACGCTACTATGCAGCTCCTCTTCGTCGCCTGTAGAGGTGATGTTGAAGGCGTTGGGGATCTGCTTGACGAAGGGATCGATGTGAATAGTATTGATCTCGATGGTCGTACCGCGCTTCATATAGCTGCCTGTGAAGGTCATGTGGATGTTGTGAAGCTTTTGCTTACTAGGAAGGCTAATATTGATGCTCGTGATCGTTGGGGAAGCACGGTAATGTGAACTAGTTTTTCATTGTATTTGATCAATCCTTGTGTCTAGTTATGGGCGGTTATTAACTGATTTTTAAATCCTAACCTGAACCACGGATCCAAACATTTTTGGAAAAATACCCGAAGGAGCCTAAGGGATAACCGGATAAGTATTTGGATATCAAGTATTATCCGATTTTTCAAAAAAAAAATTATATGATTCAAACTGCAGCCTGAATTAGTATATGAAGTAAACTGAATTATCCAACTATACCTAGAAGTTAGAATATCGACTTATGAACAATATTCAAGAAACCGTGAGTAAACTACTAGGCATTTTGTATAAGCTTATTGACTAGGTGGATTATTCGGAGACTAGATGGAGACTATGCGTTAATGAATAATTTATTTATTTATTATTACATATTTGTATTAGGTATTTAGTTTTTTAGGTTTAATTATAAAATTATTTTGATGAATTTTTAAAATTATATATGCAAAAAATGAAATCAGATGAATTTGTGAACATACACTCATATTGATTTAACCGATTTACATCAATTTATATTGAACTAGACCAATTTGAACCGATTTACATCAATTTATATTGAAGTAGACCAATTTGAACTGATTTTAATCGGTATAGAACGGTTTAACCCAATTTGAAATGATTAAATCGGATTTAAAAAAATAGTTTTGGCTATGACCTATTTAAGAAAACTGATTTTTAGAACATTTGGTCATGAGCATGGCACCAATAATTCAAAAATCTGAACCGATCCAAACCTAACGGATATCTTTATACCCAAACCTCCTTGCGTCTCTTTTAGTAGGTGTTCTAATGTGCTTTTGATCTAAAACTTTGGTGTTCTTGTGTGGATAGGCAGCTGCTGATGCTAAGTACTATGGTAACATGGACGTTTACAACATCTTAAAATCCCGTGGAGCCAAAGTTCCGGTATGCATGGATCAAGCTATGTTCCGTTTCATATAATCTCCAATACGTTTCATTACACTTTTCTTTTTCTTTTTCTTTTTGGTTTTAGAAAACGAAAAAGACACCAATGGTTGTGGCCAACCCTCGTCAAGTTCCTGATTACGAGTTAAATCCACAAGAACTTCAAGTTCGGAAAGCTGATGGTATCTCAAAGGCAAGGCCTCTTTCGCTTCACTTTCCCGTGGATCATGTTTTAGTTTTCCAGTTAATATGCTTTTTAACAAAAACTATACAATCACTTGGCAGGGAATCTATCAAGTAGCTAAATGGAATGGGACTAAGGTATCTGTAAAGATACTTGATAAGGATCTCTACAAGGATCATGATACCATGTATGTTTACTCTTCTCTTTAGTGAGTATCTGTCTTAGTTATCAAACAGGTCAAGAGTGATCATTCTGAATCTCTTCTTACGTTAAGCTATCAATCATTGAAAGTATATATTATGGTACTAGTTGATGATGATATGAGCTGTAAGATACTAGAATGAGTTCCCACTTCATTCCTGTAGTCCATGCCTGTTCTTTTTTTTTTTTTAATACTTTTGCTTTGACATTATATCATCTGAATGATCTTACTTACTCACAGAAACGCCTTCAAACACGAACTTACTTTATTCGAAAAGGTTCGTCATCCTAATGTTGTGCAATTTGTTGGAGCTGTCACTCAAAATGTCCCCATGATGATTGTGTCTGAGTATCATCCTAAAGTAACCTTCTCCTTCTTTACAACACTTTACAAGATTTGTCCCTCTTCAAACATCTTTGGATTCTAGGAAGTAAATTTTTTTGGGCTTGGGTGTAACTTTCAGGGTGACCTTGGGAGCTATCTTCAAAAGAAAGGGCGCCTTTCTCCATCCAAAGTTCTAAGATTCGCCCTCGATATAGCCAGGCATGTACCTTGTTTTGCAAGGATTGTATTCTAATTTTAATGTTCTGAACAAATCACTTGGCTCTTCTCAGGGGAATGAACTATCTTCACGAGTGTAAACCAGAACCAGTAATCCACTGTGATCTAAAACCCAAGTAAGATAACTAAATAAAGAAGCATCTTCATGTAATGTTGTTTAAAAGCATTTTGTTGGAACCCCCCAGGTATCTAATTTTCGCAACTTCTTGTAAGGTGGCAGAAATATTATGCTCGATAGTGGAGGACATTTGAAAGTTGCGGGATTTGGTTTGATAAGTTTTGATAAGTTATCATCAGATAAATCAAAAGTCATTAATCACGGGGCACATATAGACCCTTCAAGTAAGTTATAGCACAAAATTGTTGGCATATGATGTAACATTAAGAAACTTTGATAAAATACATAAATTGTTTCTATTTTTGATATATTCATAAGAATGATTGAATTAATGAGCCAATTCTGTTTGCAGATTACTGTGTGGCACCTGAGGTTTACAGAGATGAAATATTTGATAGAAGTGCAGATTCATACTCTTTTGGTGTCGTGTTGTATGAGGTATGTACCTTATGGTTACGCTTAACGTCAATTATTGGTTAAAACTGCTCCTCTACATTTCTCGATGGCTGTATCTGGTTGGTTTAGTAATTAGTCCACCTCACTCCTTTAGATGCTCTCTAAAGTACTTCATTCTGTTTCTCAGTCACTCTAGTTGATTTCATTGAAGTAATTAGGTTTATCTTAAAAACTTTTTTTCAGATGATTGAAGGAGTACAACCATTCCATCCTAAGCCCCCGGAAGAGGCAGTGAAGCTAATGTGTTTGGAAGGACGAAGACCTTCGTTTAAGACCAAGTCCAAAAGTTGTCCCGAAGAGATGAGAGAGTAAGTGTACTCATCTCTTTTATAAACTTAATATAACCCTTTGTTTTTGCATTTTAGTGTAGTAGAGTAACATCATTTGCTTGGTCCTTGATGATCATTTACCCATCCTCTTTTCAATTTCTGTATATAAAACAGATTGATTGAAGAGTGTTGGGATGCGAAAGCTGTTGTTAGGCCGACATTTTCTGAGATTATAGTTCGACTGGACAGGATCTTTGTACAATGCTCAAAACAAGGATGGTGGAAAGATACATTCAAATTTCCTTGGTAAAAACTCTTAACAACTACTCTAATCAATTATGTTTTGTATCTCTGTTATCACCTTAGCCAAAGCTCTCAAATCACACATGGCATGAGATCGTTTTCTTAATCAATTGTACATTATTATTTTTCTCAGGAAATAGCACAGAGGACCAAGAGAGGTTTAAGCTCAGAAACAGGAGGAACTCAGCAATTCAAGAGCTCACTTCTCATCTTCACAATAAAATCGGTACGGAGAATACAGAAAACAAAAAACGGCAGGTCCCTCCCATCTGTCAGTGTCTTATCGTGTTACAATGTATAAAAGTACTTCAGCGAGCTATATAGACTTATCCCATGCACAGAACTGAGCACTTTGGGATACAATGTACCATATTGATATAATAATAACTAGCAAGAAAGCTCTTTATTCTTGTTGTCCCAAAAAAAAAAGATATCATAACAAGCTAACAAATGCATCTCTTATTCTAAAACACAAAACAGATAAATCAAGATGGATCTTACGGTACCTCATACCATTATCACTTCAGCTTTCGTCTTTTGGTAGCAGGTTTCGATTTTGTTTTTGATTTGCTGCTCTCACTAAATGCTACATCAGCGAGACCATTCTCCAAAGCTTTCACTAGATTTTCGAAGTAAGTTTTGGTTGCTTCAGTCAAACCAGTTAGCTTCCTCCGGAAGTCACCAAATTTTTTTGACGAATCTTGAGTTTTGAAGATAAAATGTTTCAACTCCTCCTCTGCACAATGATGTAGCCTCTCCAAACCAGCTTCAGCTTCCCCTTGCAAATACTCGAAAAACTGTTTCTTGGTTTGTTCCTCCTCTGGAAGGTAGTATCCATATGCATATGTCCATTTCAAAACCCTTCTACATTCAATAATCTGTAATCGCAAAATCAATCACACGAGATATTGATTTGCTTTTAAGATCAAAATGTTGTAACAAATAGTGTCTCATTACTAACTCTAAACATAGTAGATAATAATTGCACCAGTCACACTCTTTTGTAGTTTAGTTATTTTAGATAAATACATGTCTACTACACTAACCTGACGCCATGCCTCTACGGTGAACTGGAGCTGAGACTCTGTTGTGCCTTGTCTGAGACTAAGCAACTTAAGTTGCACCGACTGGAATTTCTTCAAATCTGCCATGGCTATTACCCTCGAAGACTGGTTGCTTGACCATCTTTCATAATAATGCATGTATCTATCGATTGAGCTTTTCGCCCTTTTTCTCTTATTAATATCAGTCTCATCATCACCCTCAAACTTGTTGCACTTCTTGTGATCAGTAAATGGACGAAGACAATTCCAACAAAACATACATTTACAAATCGAGCATCTCATAACGTTACATCCCATGCTCTTCTCGATCTGACGTTTGCAATTAGGACAAGGCTTTGTGTTCGCAAGTATCCAGTTCGTGTTCTCGGATTCATCAGTGTTCTTAGCTATCCATTTCGACACCGTGTCGCAGTCCACAGGGCGGTGAGCATCTTCACCGCAGTTCCAGCAGAATTCATGAGAACACAAGCAAGAAACATCGTAGTGTTCACTTCCACTTCTACTTTCAAAATCAATCGCGTTTTCGCATCCAGGTGACGGACACCATTTTATCTTGTTTCCGCTAGCTTCAACATAAGATCTAACAAAGTATCTATAGTACTTCTCCTTAAGTTCTTTATCGGTTATTACCTTATCGATCATATCTTGACATGCCACGGCAGAACAAGAAGGCTCAGGACACTTAACCGTCAAACAACCAGGACCGTCATTGATTGATGTAGTGATGTAACCGGTCCAACAAGTATTGCAATAAGGATGACCGCACGAAACCGTTGTGATTTTCTTGTGAGGATACGACTCAAAGCAAATTCCGCATTCAATATTCATTTCTCTGTCATTAAGATCATCAACAACAGGCTCCTTCAATATACCAACGAGTTCGCGGATTTTGTCTTCGTAAGTGAACCACTCATCTTGGACTTTACTAACATTCCACTGGTAGTGAAGAAGCAGAACGATTGCTTCGACTTGGCTTATTGAAAGAACTGTTGAAACTTGTTCAATATCGGTTCTTTGATGCTTGCGAATGTCGTCTTCCTTGAGAACCAAGTAACTAAGCTGAGAACGTTTGGTTGTGGAAGCGTTGTCCATGTCTTGCTCGGTGAATTCATAATCGGAATCTACCTGGTTGTCACTCAATAAACTCTCCTCACCTGAATCAGTATCGACCATGACATCATCATCGGAGTAATCCATCATCGACTTATAGAAAAACCCTAAAACGATTTTGAGATTTATACGAAGTTAGGTTTTCACTCTACGAAGGTCTCCAGGTTAACAAATTATCTCTTATAGTCATCTGCTTCTCTACGACTTAGGGTTTTCACTCCACGTTGTTTAATTATTTAACCAATGAGTTCTCTACACGTGTGACCCATTCAAGCTTTAAGCAGCGTCTGAAGAACCAATAGCCGTTGGCACATCTTTTTCCCCTCTCGCATAGCTGAAACGTATATAGAAGGTATCATAAAAATATACATTAAGATCCGACAGTACGTTTTCCTGCATTTAATATTTTTCATGTATAATGTCCAAAATATAGAAAAATCTTTTTCATGTACAGTATTTAGGGGAAGTTACTCAACAACTGATTTTTTTAGTCAAAAATGCTTACTTTTTTCCACAAGGAATTCTTTTTTTTTTTTTGACAACAAATGAAAACTAAAAACTAAGATGTATGCGCACCGGGCTCAGAAAACCAAGCCGGAGGCATATAGTCGACATAGAACATAGCTGAAGGTAGGGCTGGGCAAATTAACCGAACCCGAAAATCCGAACCGAATCCGATCCGATAAAAACGAATCCGAACCGATCCGAACCCGACATAAATACCGAATGGATCTTGTTTTATGGTATTTTGGGTTATGGGTATTATCCGAACCGAACCCGAATTTAAATGGATATCCGATAGAACCCGAAACATTCAAAACCCCCAAACAATCTTGTACCAAACATGATTTTAATTTCTGATATGTATCCAAAATACACTTAGATATATGAAACATCTAAATTATTATTTATTACATAAAGGTTGGTTGTTTTATAACATGAAAGTTTATGGTTGAAGATTGCCGTTGAAGTTTGAAGTTTTTATATTTTGGTTTTGTGTTCATTGAACAATACTTCACATTTAATGAGAAATTGGTTTTCGTTTTATGCTTTCATTTATTTGGTTTTATTTCTATCGATAGATATGTTTACTTTTTCGTTTGATTTTGAATGATCAAGGTTGATGTTTCTCTTTTATTTTTGAAATTTTATTTAAGTTTTTGGTTTTATTATGTTTCTCATTTGGTTTTGGTTTTAGCTTTAACTTTCTTTGAATTCTCTCACTTGTTTTGTTTTATTTATATCAATAAAAATTGTTTGGCTTTTGTTTTAAATTTGCATCGTTTTATAATTATTTTCTTTGGTTAGTGACAAAATTGATGCTTTTTACTTACTTACTTGTATTGCAAGTTACGATTTATTTAGATTTGTATTGGTTACATTCAGTATAAATGATATACTCAAAAAACCGAAAGTCCGTTTGAAACCTAAACCCGATAGTATTTCGGGTTATACCAATACCAAAATAATTTACTAACCCCGATCCGAACCGAAGAGCACCCGAACCGGTCCCGAACCGAAATTTTAAATTATCCGAATGGAGCTGATTTTTGGTAACCATGGAAACCCGAACCCGATTAAAATAGAACCGACACCCGAATGGTACCCCGGTTGCCCAGCCCTAGCTGAAGGAGAACGTCTAGCACCACAAGGAATTCTATTTTGTTTTCTTTCAAAAATGGCCATAGGGAATTCTATTTTGTTGGTTGTTATGTTCTTATCTTATTACACATATTATTTTATGTTTGAGTAGTAAAATGACATTTTGATGTTAGAAAAACCATATATAAAAGCAAAAAGCAATGGATTACAAATAGTAAGATCAAGAAAAATTATGATATTCAAATTCAAAATTGGAATTCTTTTCCGGCTTGCCAGATTTTTGGTAATATATTTTGGGACGTGGATTCCCTAATCTCATTTAACGATATTTTGGGTTTCTCTTTTGTATGGGTAGGCTTTACAAAACTCTTATGATGCCTAATAAAACCCAACAATGCCAGAATCTAATGATGGCCTTTTACATCTAATGTCTAGACTATCCGCTCCGAGTCCGAGAGTAGATCTCTCTACAGCTCCTGACATGAACCAGTAGTAAGACGAAATTCATGGTGGCGCCAGTGGATAATATGTCCATGATACTTGATGGTAAATCTAGTGAGGGTTAAAGGTTCTCTGCTCCTATCCAGTTAGATCTGTTTTTCTAATTAACTTTCAGTGAAGTGATACCACTACAAGAAAACATCGGTATTCTGAGGGATATACCGAGGGAAAATGAGTTCCTCGGAATTTTCTGACGAAAAATCGAGGAAATACCGAGGAAATCAAGAAATGTGGTTTCCTCGGTATTTCCTCGAAAAATTTCGAGGAAATTGCGAGGAAGACACATTTCTTCGGTATTTTTCGAGGGAATACCGAGGGACAATAGGGTTTCCTCGAAATTTCCTCGGAATGTCCCTTCACGGTTGAGGAGTTTGATTTAAAACCCCTTGTTCGTTGAATTACCCTCGAAATATTTCGAGGAAATTTCGACGAAACAAATGATTTTCGGTATTTCCTCGAAATTTCCTCACAATATTCCGAGGGAATTTCGAGGAATAAGGGGTTTTAAACCGAAAACAACGTTTTGCGGATTGAATAACACGTATATAACCTTCATTAAGTGTCTTAGGCAGATTATGAAGTCAAACTTTAGGGTTTTAAACCGAAAATAATGTTTTGCGGATTGAACGGAAACCACACAACATAAGAGAAACACTTATACATTTTAATAAACGTTAAAGGGAATACTTACAATTATTTTTGTAATTGTGTTATTTCATTGTTTATGATCATCTATACAAAGAAACCTCATTAGTATGAATTACATTTGTATAAGAAATGACATAGAGGAAAAAAATCGATGTTTTCAAAACCCCAAACCCTGTTTCCTCGAAATTTCCTCACAATATTGTGAGGAAATTTCGAGGAACCTGCTTTCAAACCCTGTTTCCTCGAAATTTCCTCACAATATTCCGAGGGAATTTCGAGGAATAAAGGGTTTTAAACCGAAAACAACGTTTTGCGGATTGAATAACACGTATATAACCTTCATTAAGTGTCTTAGGCAGATTATGAAGTCAAACTTTAGGGTTTTGAACCGAAAATAATGTTTTGCGGATTGAACGGAAACCACACAACATAAGAGAAACACTTATACATTTTAATAAACGTTAAAGAGAATACTTATAATTATTTTTGTAATTGTGTTATTTCATTGTTTATGATCATCTATACAAAGAAACCTCATTAGTATGAATTACATTTGTATAAGAAATGACATAGAGGAAAAAAATCGATGTTTTCAAAACCCCAAACCCTGTTTCCTCGAAATTTCCTCACAATATTGTGAGGAAATTTCGAGGAACCTGCTTTCAAACCCTGTTTCCTCGAAATTTCCTTACAATATTCCGAGGGAATTTCGAGGAATAAGGGGTTTTAAACCGAAAACAACCTTTTGCGGATTGAATAACACGTATATAACCTTCATTAAGTGTCTTAGGCAGATTATGAAGTCAAACTTTAGGGTTTTAAACCGAAAATAATATTTTGCGGATTGAACGGAAACCACACAACATAAGAGAAACACTTATACATTTTAATAAACGTTAAAGGGAATACTTACAATTATTTTTGTAATTGTGCTATTTCATTGTTTATGATCATCTATACAAAGAAATCTCATTAGTATGAATTACATTTGTATAAGAAATGACATAGAGGAAAAAAATCGATGTTTTCAAAACCCCAAACCTTGTTTCCTCGAAATTTCCTCACAATATTGTGAGGAAATTTCGAGGAACCTGCTTTCAAACCCTGTTTCCTCGAAATTTCCTCACAATATTCCGAGGGAATTTCGAGGAATAAGAGGTTTTAAACCGAAAACAACCTTTTGCGGATTGAATAACACGTATATAACCTTCATTAAGTGTCTTAGGCAGACAATATTGTGAGGAAATTTCAAGGAACCTGCTTTCCTCGGAATATTTTTCATTAAACCGGCAACCCTAGCCGCCAAACGTTTCGCGAAAATTAGATTAAAAGATTTCGAGGAAATTTCGAGGAACCTTATTAAATTTTGTGAGGAAATTCCGACGGACAGTGTCCGTCGGACGTCTCATAAATTAGGTTTTACGTTCTTCTCTTCCCCATTTCTCTCTGCCTCTCCTCTCTTCCTCTCCTCTCTTGCGCGGCCTCCTTCCTCTCTTCTCTTCCTCTGCGCGGAAAATCCCCTCTCTTCTCTCCTCTCTTCCTCTCCTCTCTTCCTATCATGTAAGTTCATCTCTCTTCTCTTCCTCTCTTCATAGATCGATTCTTTGGATGTTAGATCTCGAAATTTAGGTTGTTAGGAAGGAAATTCTAGGATTGAATGGATAGCTTAGGATTGAATGGATAGCTTAGGATTTTCAAGTTTGGATTGTTGTTATATATTTTTTTTAGTTCTTTTGTGTTTTGGGTAAAATTCAAAATGTTTTTCATATTTTAAAACGTTTTTTGATTTTTTTAAACGTTTTTTGATTTTTTTTAAAACGTTTTTTTTTTATTTTTAAAAATGTGTATATGATTTTTTAAAATGTTTTTGAATTTTTAAAACGTTTTTTGATTTTTTAAAACTATTTGTTATATATTAAAACTATTTTTGTAGTTATTAAACTATTTTTTATATATTAAAACTATTTTTTAATTATTAAACTATTTTATATATATTAAAACTTTTTTTGTAATTATGAAATTGTTGTTTTATTTTGTGTTTTGGTTAAAATTCAAAACGTTTTTCATGTTTTAAAACGTTTTTTGATTTTTTAAAACGTTTTTTGATTTTTAAAAATGTGTATATGATTTTTTAAAACGTTTTTTGTAATTACTAAACTATTTTTTATATATTTAAACTCTTTTTTATATATTTAAATTATTTTTGTAATTATTAAACTATTTTTATATATATTAAAACGTTTTTTAAAGTTTACAGTAATAATAAAACGTTTTTTATAAATTTTAAAAATATTTAAAAACCTTTTTCAATATTTATAAACGATTTGTAATTTTTTATAAATAAATAAATAAATATATATATATATATATATATATATATATATGTATAAATCATGTATACTAAAAACTATATATAGTAATTATTAAACTATATTTTATATATTTATATTTTTGTGATTAAAAACTATTTTTGGATTTTTAAAATTTTTATTTATTAAAACTAATTTTTAATATATTTAATTTGTACAATTTTGAATAATATTATCTAATATATTTTCAATTTCAATTTTTATTTTATATTTTATATTTTCGAATTTCATTAAAAAAAATAATATATTTTGAGTACTTTTGTGACGAACCCTCGTCCTCACAGTTTCCTCGGAATTACTGTTCCTCGAAATTCCGTCAAAAAATTTCGAGGAAATTTCGAGGGAAAATGAAATTTCGAAGAGTTTTTTTCGAGGACCTTTTTCTTCGGTATGTCGTCGGAATACGGTTATTCCGACGACATACTGAGGAAAAAATCTCTTAGTATCTGCGTGTTTTCTTGTAGTGTACGCTTATGCCTTTATTTTATTTTTTTTTACTAACCAGGATGGGCTCGGGCCTTCGATCTTAGTCTTCCCCTAGGCCCGGAGCCAGCCTTTATCTATATCTGTTAGGGTTTTGGAAACTCTTCCCCGCCCGAGAATCGAACTCGTGATCTTTCAAACAAATGTCTGAGGTGTTATCAGTTTAGCTAACTCGTCCGGGTCTTATGCCTTTATTTGATGCTGGATTTTGGTGTTGGCAGTTGTGATTCGAAGGTATACCAACAACAGTGCTGAGCAATCGGCGTTGTAAAACAGTGATTCTTTTCAACTGCATTGTGAGCCCCTCAATTGATATTAATTAAATATGTGTAGGAACATGTCACTCTCTAAAAGTGGACACCAAGAAAAGAAAATTATTTGAATGGCCTCAATAATGTTGACAACATTTACCTTATTTCTGCTCACTTTTACGAGGAATATCATCCGTCAAAATTATTGATGAATAAAACTTTTAATTAAAAAAAGAAACTCATCAATACTATCAAAACAGAAGGTCCTTTTTGCGAAACTCATCAATACTATCAAAACAAAAGGTCCTTTTTGCGTGGATACTTTGGTACATATGGAAAAGAAGAAACAATAAGGTATTTAGTAATTTGGACATAGACCCAAGAGATACCCTTAAACTGGCTATGACCGAATCTTTACTCTGGTCAGATGCACAACAAGTTATAATACAAAAGAATCAGGTTTTAGAGGCATCTGAGTCTGTTTTACCGCTTAGACCGGGACGATGGTGTTTTACGGATGGATCTTGGAAATCGGAAGATACCTTTTCCGGTCAGGGATGATATAGCACTTTAGAAAGATTTGAAGGCTTACTGGGAGCTAGAAATACAAGGGCAAGTCAATCACCCTTACACACGGGTGGAGGCTCTCAAATGGGCAATGGAATGTATGAGGAACTTAAGGCAGTATAATGTTACTTTTGCAACGGATTGTTCTCAATTGGTGAAGATGGTTTCGGAACCAGAAGAATGGTCGGCTTTTGCAAGCTACTTAGAGGACATCAGAAGTCTCAAGAGAAGTTTTCACAGCTCGGAGATTATTCATATATCAAGGACGCAAAACAAAAAGGCGGATAGCTTAGCACGTGGTGTGAGGCAACAGACGTCGTTTACTGTCCATATGGATACAGAGCAACCAGTTTGGTTTACAGAGTCCACATGACTCTGTAATCTTGTCGACAAAAAAAAAAAACCCTTTTTAGAGGTGCCCTTTTGTTTCAACAATATTTACATATCTCTGCCACTGAAATATTTAAAACCTATGGTTTTGATTTATCTTTATTATTCACGTAATCTTTCTATTCCAACAAACAATATATTTCTGCTTTTTTCTTTATCCCTTTCAACTAATAATTTTTGGGATAATTAAAAGTTTTTGTGATCTGGAACAAGAGACCATTGCAGATTTGGGATTTCAAATTAGGTGTTTTGTACAAAGTGATTAGAAAGGCGATTTTTCTTAGGGTTCGGAGAAGTTGATGAAGGTTTTGCGCTTGATTTTCATCTTGCTAGGAAACCTTTAATGGCTTCTCTAATGGTGGTTCTGAATAGTAGATGGAAACATTGATCCCTGCTGCACTAAAAAGTTCCAAGTTCACAAAAACATCAAAAGAGAGGGAAGATTGAGCACTCACTGATTAACATAAATATATCTGTCTTTTTATTTATCAGATTGCTCCTTTGTGGTTTTGTTGACATGTGGTCGGTGTCGTTGATTTGTAGGGTGGGTTTGAAGAATCCTGGGAATACATGTTTTCTGAATTCTGTATCGCAATTTTTGACATACACTGAGTGCTTAGATGCTTACTTTCTAGATGTTCCCATTGTGAAACGCTGTAAGTTGCATTTAGAAGCTGGTTTGATTAATTGCTTGGCTTGGCGGGTCTTTTATTCAGTGTCTAATTGGATGTTCTCATGAAAACGTTTGTGTAGTCCATGTGACTGGGTTTTACGCTTTATGTGCAATGCAGAGGCATGTTAGCAGGGCCCTTAAAGCTCCTGGCAGAGTAGCAGCACAAAGTCTCAAAGTTAGGAGGTACACTTTTGTAATATTTTTAAAATAAATACGTAAGAATTTAATCATATCTTTCTGGAAAGAAATGCTCTTCACGGCAATACTATCAATTGTACATCTATGCGTCATGTATGTCGGTACGGTTCTCATCCAGAGCTCATAGATTTCACCTTCGGCAAAAGATCTCTGCCCTTGCAGGATTTTCTTTGAGGAATGAGAGGAGCCACATCTCATGATTGCCAAAGAAGCCGAAATGATGAAAACAATGTAAGTTATCTTTTTAAAAAAAGTTCTCAAGGAATTATAATTTTTCAAAATAGAGGACTGATTCATTGTCATTGATTTTTTCTTGATTGATAACTACTCTGGTAGATAACAGAGCTAAAGATGTCACAGGTATTTCCAACCGATCTTTGCTTGAGCTTTTAGAGTTTTTGAATTCCAAACTTCGCTAATAAGTTGAGGTGGAGAAGTAGTGGCTTTTGACCAAAATCCTTGGTCTGATGGTTGCAAGATTTTCTCAAAAGTTTCAGTGGATGTCGATCCTATGCTTTAATTGGAAGATAGCAATCAATAAACACCTCAGCTTTTGTCTATTGTTTCATAAGATTTTTTTGTTCACTTATATATTGTGTACCTCTCAGCTTTCCTCTGATGTTAAAGAGCAGGAAACTTCAGCAGTTGATTACACAGCAGGGGACATGATCTTTTTCTACTGTGATGCCCCATACCTCCAAGGCTCTATCTGAAGTAGAAGAGAGTGATAGGACAGGAAATGCCATGAAAAGAGGATGACGAAAATATGAGCATGATGAAGAACATTTTCACTAACTTGGGATAGAAGTTAATTAATAAAACATCATATAGTTTTACCTCTATTGACTGAGCCGTGGAAAGTCTGTAAACATGAACATGTTTGGTTTGACCAATTCGTTGACATTTGTCCATGAATCGGAGAGTTTTGTATCAGGAACCCCCGCAGGGAAAAAAATGTCAATAAATGTTTTTAAATAACAAAGTTTCCTAAAATTACTCAAACGAAATCAATTACAATATACAACTCCCGCATGCCAGTTTACAAAAACCCGGACTGATCTTATTTTCTAAATCAGAAAAACAAAAATCACACCGAATAGTATCCGAATGTTTAAAATATAATAAAATATTAATTATATATATATATATATAATTTAAAAATAAGATATTTAATGACCTGAATTACATGAATATTACCTGATTTTTTTTCAGGTTTAACTTAGGTTTTTGGACGTTTATCAAATTTTTGGGTTTAAACTTGAATTAACTCCAAACTACTTTTAATTTGATTCACGGGTTTTATGGATTATAACAACCCAATTTGATCCCAACATTACCGAACCTATCTGATCTGAAAAAATGTATAGTTCATAAACGGGTGCGAAACACCTAAACGCTATGATTAAAAACTGAATAGCCCAAAACTGACACAAATCTAAAACTTAAATGACTATCATTATAAGACATCAAAATAAATTAATCTCAGTTAAAGATGTCAAAAATCAAATAGTAATTTCAAACCAAAAAGATAATAATTTTAAAATTGAAAAAATTAACCAAATAGTTATCCCGCGCTTTTAAAGCATATAAAATTGAAAATTTTAACCAAATCCTAAACATTTCTGTTTTGAAAATATTTACACGACATTGCTATTGTATTATTTAAAACCTATGATATTAATTATATTTATTATTTCACAAAATCTTTTAATTTCAAAAAACAATATCAATACTATTAATTTTGAATCATATGCCCCATTGATATTAGTTTAGTCCGATTATCTATTTTATTAAAATAGAGTCCTAAAAATTATCTACCATAGAATGTTCTCATTTAAATTTTGGCATGTTTCAAGTTTGTTAGGATGTGACATCATTTATGGACCATATTTAATTATTAAAGATATCTAATTATTAAAGATTTGAAATAAATATCATTTTCAATAAATCGGTTACAGAATATATATGTTCCCTGTAATTCAGTTACGCAATATCCATTTTTTAGATTCTTTTCTAATACACTAGCTGACTTATATTAACAGGTCACGTACCAAACATAAAATTACTTCAGTTTGTCGTGGGACTAAACCAAAATTTGTCAACATAAATTGTTTTAAACTTCCATTATTTTATTTGTAGTCTACTATTTGACACATTTATTTAGAAAAATCCACTCAAACAAATAAAAAATCATTTGACATGAGGATATGTTATGTTGACTGCTTCTTTTTTCTATAGCATAGTTAGATTATATGCAATATTACATTTAATGCTAAACTGTACATATTTTATACTAAATTGGATATGTATATATTTCATGTTTGAAAAATATTTAGAAACCATTGAACGTTAGTTTCTAAATTTTGATTTTTATTTGACATAAAAAAATCAAAAATATTTTAGATTATTTAAAAGAGTTGTTAAAAGTTAAGATTTATAACATCTAACAAAAAAATACGAGGACTTAAAAATTCATAAATATTTATATGTCTAATGTGAATAATAAAACTAAACTTCAAATATAAAATATATTAAAGGTAAAATATCAGTAATAAGTTGTCGATAAAAAACCAAAAAAACCTAATTTTTTAATTAAAATTTATACAAAATATATTTAAAAAAATAAAAAAATTGTCCATTGGTTTTGGTTCAACCGGTACCAGATTCCGGGTTTTAGTGGTTTTTAGCGAAATTTAGTGGGTTTTTAAATTTCTGTTTTTTTTTACAAAAACCAAATCGGATTTATATTGGGCCAACGGGTTTACCGATTCGACCGCGGGTCCAAGTTGGTTTGGAAACACTACCTAGACGTTAGCACATTATATAAACATTCTAATCCATCTACATTCATAATCTATCATATTTTACCGAAGGATACCAATTTCAACAGAATATGGTATGGACTTCAACAAAATATGTAATCAAAAAAATTTAAATGGAAATTGAAATATCTCAGCACCTTATCAATATACCTAGACGCAAAGTTTTATTATATAATAATAATATAATTGGGTCATTGGGTCGACCACAAAACGATTAAAATACCTGTTTACCCTAATTTTTTTTTCATTTCTCTTCTTCTCCGCCGTGCAGCTTCAAACCTTCAATCTCTTTCAATGTTGATTAGGGTAAGTAGAGGCTAATTATTTCTCTCTCTGACGGTGAACGCCGGTGATTTTTTTTTTTGTGACTTACCGTTGGTAAGCAATCAGCTTTTGATCTGTCTTCTTAAACGTTCATTCTTCTTTAAATTTTTTTTCTCTCTGATCTTAACTAATTAACTGTTAAATCGTTTTTTTAGATGCTGATCATATGGGTTTTGAGTAAACGTGCTCTATTAATCATTCAATCTATTAAAAATAGAAAAATCAATCAAGTGAAATCTATATATTTTAAATACAAGAAACTTAAAAACTTGAAAATTTTATTTTTATTTTTTCTAAAATCTAAATATCTGAACCCGATCCGAAATAACCGAACCCGAACTAAAAATACCCGAACCCGACCCGAAATACAGAAATATCCGAATGGGTTCTATATCCCTATACCAAAATACCCGAAAATCCGAAATACCCGACCCGAACCCGAACGGGTACCCGAATGCCCACCCCTAGTTCTTAGTTAGGTGCAAGGCTAACTCTGAGGCTACGCTTGGTGCTTACAAAGGTGATGCTCAGCTCGGTTAAGGTGCAGCAGAGAGCCTTCACGTTAAGGACTACAAGTTTACAAGTACTAAAGAGTCTAAGGATGAAGTAGTATTTCATATCATTGTTTATGTTTGTGTTTGTGTCCTCCTTTAATGTTGATTCTGTTGTTGTCGTATGAAAGACAACAGTGTTGTATAATATGTTTGCTTGTGATCATAATCATACTAAAGACGCAAAACCAAAGAAATGCTAACCAAAACTGCGCCAACAGGACTATAATCCAATTTGATAAATAACCCGACGACGGAGAATCTCAAACACAACCGAATACTAAGGTTGAAGACAAAACACCAAACTCTCTTAATCAAAACAGCAGACTAGACAGGTTAAAGACCAAGGGAGAAGAGAGATAGAACAAAAAAAAAATCAGCAGATGTAAACGGAACACCAAGAAAGACATGTTTGTCATACTAAAACCTCTATCTAGAGAAGATAGGTCTATGAAGAAGAAAGAAACACAAAGAAGAAGGGAATCATGGGAGGAGGAGAAAATAGTGGGAGAAAATATCTCTGAGATATTTAGGATAAATTTAGGAAAACATTTTAATCAAATATGGAAGTTTCTATATTTTTTTGGATTTGTCTAGAATATATATCCTACTTAACCCATGACACAGTAGAATAGGTGTGAAACATATTCTTCCTTAAATGTTACATAAAGTAAAATGCAGAATAGATTATGACATCAAAAGTAAGTAAGGTACATCATAGAGTTGAGGTTATGTGTTGTTATCTAGCTCTGAGTAGAATGAAGATATCTTGCTAGATTTTAATGTAACAAATTCTACCTAAGATAAAAATACAAGAAAATTTAGTTTACGTTACATATCCTGGATAGATTTATGTATAAAACTAAATATCTGATTTCTAGACTAAGTAGATTTCCAGAATGAGTATTCTAACCGTAGCTAGAACACAAAATAAAATATGACTCCAAATTTTCTAAAAAAAAATTAAAACATATATATTGTCATATTTATGTTTTCAATAGTTTTCATATTTTTTTACATTTTTAAAGTTAAGTTTACTATTTTTTCCATGAACAAAGAGTAAAATATGTCTAGAATTGCTAAAAATATTAAAAGTCATAAAGGAACAAATAAAAGTTTAAAGTGTTTCTTTTTTCCAATTCTCCCAAAAGATATGTTTGTTTAGAAACATAAATAGCAGTTAAAAATAAAGGTTTGTTTGGAAACATGAACAACAGTATAAAAAAAAGAATATAATGTTGTTTGGAAACATAAATAGCAGTATATTAAAAAAGAATGAACTTATGTTATTAAAAAATTGGAAATCTATTATTTTATGAGAAACTATCTATTCAGGCCAAGTTTAAAATATACGAAAATTAGGTAATCTAATTATCTAAAAATATCATTTGTCTAAGATAATTATAAAACAAATTTAAACTTTATATATATATATATATATATATATATATATATATATTTTGTCATCGATGCTACAGACTCAACTAAGCTTCTGTAAACCAAATAGGGGACTCTGAATCCATGTGAACAACGAAGAACGGTTGAACTCTCGCACTGCGCGCAAGCCTGTCCGCTCTTGTATTTTGCGTCCTTGGTACATGGATTATCTCCGAGTGGGTAAAACTCAACTTCAAGTGTTATATATCTTCTAGATAAGTTGCAAATGCAGACCATTCTTCTGGTTCCGAAACTATCTTCACCAATTCCAAATAATCTGTTGCAAACGTTACTTGAAACTGTCGTAGATTCCTCATACTTTCTATCGCCCAGATGAGGGCCTCCAACTCTGAATGTAAAGGAGAAATACTAGCTCTCGTGTTCTTCGCGCCCATCAAACCATTAAAATCTTCCAAAGTGCTATACCAACCTTATCCAGAGAAGATATCTCCTTCTTTCCAGGAACCATCTGTGAAACACCACCTTCCCGATAAATCTGTCAAACTATATATATATATATATATATATATATATATATATATATATTTAAAATAAAAATAATAATTTAAAGTTTATTTATATCAAAATTTGATTCAACATATACATATATTCAAATTTTATTTTTACTAAACTTCTTTCCAATAACCATTATTAAAAAATATTTTCAATGTATATAAAAATACAATAAAAAGTATTTTATATACCAACTCAAGTTATGATTTTTATATTTCACATTAAATTTTTAAAATATAATACATGTGATTATTTATATGATAGTACTGTATAAAATACTATTAATTATATGTTTACTTTGTTTTTAAAAGAAAAAATATATAGTGAATTAGGGGTGGGCGTTCGGGTACTTATTCGGATTCGGTTTGGGTATGTTTGGGTTTCGGATTCCCGTGGTCAAAGATTTCAGTCCTATTCAGATATTTCTAAATTTTGGTTCAGATTCGATTCAGATCTTTGTAGGTTCGTTTGGATTCGGATAACCATTAAATTATTTTTAAATTCATTATATATTTTAAATTTCTCAAAATATATAAACAAAATAATGTATAACATATAAATTTGAATAACATATGTCAGAATACCTAAACTTAACATATAAATTGATTTGATTTAAATATTTTGATAGAGAATCAATAATTATTTTAAATAGTTTTGGTGTTTTGAGTATACAGTAACTATTTTAGATATTTACATTTGACTATTTATATATATTATCAATTATTTAAACCAACTTAAAAGTACCATATATAGTCTGAATGTTTTTATGTACATTAAATCTAAAAATAATATATATAAATATATAAATCTATTTTTAATACATTCGGGTATCTGAAATACTTCGGTTCAAATCATATTACCAAAATTTTGAATAATTTAGATATTTAATCAATTTCTGTTTAGATTTGGTACTTCTTTTTAGATCGAGATCGGTTCGATCTTTTGGATTCAAGTTTTTTGTCCAACTCTAATATCAACATATTTTATAAAAAAATACACGTAGTTTTTTTTTTAAAACTCAGGATATACTCTCACTACATGTCTTCTGGTAAGGGACCAGTGTCTGGCAACTTTGGCAAGGCTATAACCATTCGTATATTTACGATAATTCGGTTCAGCTCGGTACTTTCTAATTCATATATTGTGTTCTTTTGGTTCTAAAGTGGCCTAAACTGTACCACCCTTCCGATCTCCACGTAGACCTAGGACAAGGACAGCAGTTTTTTTTTTTGACTCATCAAATACTTTTATTCACCAAACATAGTTGTGATACACTGTTTTATCAGACCCAACATGATACTTAAGCCACAATGGCACAACAGAATACAATTTAGGAGTACTAGACACAAAAGTGATCAACTTAGCAGTTAATTAACTAGGTTTCAGCACTAAATATAGTATTTTACCTAAATTCAATAAAAGAAAGCAGCCAACATTGTAACAACATACACAAAATGTTTTGTGTTTTAGTAAAAGCCATCTGATCGATCAAATGGCAGACGGTGAAAACAAAGCAAAAAAGCACATGACATTAAAGAAAAAAGACAGGTAAAACATCTGCCAAAGTCTTCAAAGACTCAAAGACGGATCTGATCCACGAACATAGACGTCATGTATTCCTTAATTTTTCCTTGGGGATCGGTGTAACCTTCATATCCATTGTAGCAGACGTGGATCATGCGTGCAAGATCAATGACTGCCTTAAGAACACAGTGTCGTACACCAGTTATAGTCAAGAACTCTTCATTTATTATCTTGTCAGCCTCTCCGACCATTTTATTTAGCTCCTTCAAAGCTTCATTTTCGGAAACTCCATATTGCTTCATATAACAGCTGACAGCATTCGTAACATATCCTCTACTAATGTCATCCTAATTAAAATAGTGATGTGTAAGTCGGGAAGATAGATAGAACAAGAACCTATGCATACCCGATATGTGAAGAAATGGTTTACGCATATGTACCTGGAAACCGGTTATATCATCCATAAGACGACCTTTGACACATACAGCTTGGACGAGTTTTGGTCTGGACTTAAGCCACTCATAAGCTTCTTTCGCAGCCATCTTTGTCATAGACATATATCTACTTGCTAAAGTCGCATATACTGCGATTTCCTCCTCACCAACTTCCATGTACTCCTCAAAGCTAGGCACGTGATACACTAGGGCCCATTTTGCAAGATCAAAGTTGGCTTTCACATGTGTCTTGAACTGCATTCTCAACAATGTAGGTCCGGGTTACAATTTCAAAATGTTTTTTTCTAAAATCATTTTGAAATAGTGATAATACCCGTAACTTTTCTTTTCATTGAAATATAGTCCTGCGAGTTTATTCCTTACTTATTAATCAAGAAGCATTTTTAAAAACTAACCTTTAATTTATAAATTATTTACAAACATGCCATTTTACTTAGGTGTCATCACCATAATCTCTCTCACAATACTTAACCAAACCATCTATTACTAGACTAATTACAAGAAATACCAATGGTCATACCAATCATTAACAATAAACATGTGAATCATTTATTTTAATAAAAAGACTATACGCATCATTTATTTTCGTTTGTATTCATATCCTGATATTTAACACTATGAGTCTATGACATACATGAATAATAAACCATGTTTCATTATTTGTATCATAGATATTATTATAATTCAAATTAACATTTCTAACAACACAATATATTTAGTGTTACTACAACATATCTCTTCATAAACTTCATTAGAAAAAATATGTGCAGTATATGATCATGCTTATATGTTTTAAGTTTAGCAGTGAAATGTGAATGTTTTATGATCAAATGAAGTGCATATGAAGAGACCCACATGATTGTATGTACAGGTCATGTAAACTCACAGATTTACATGATCATATTGAATAATTTACAAGAAAAAAAACAATTTCGAAATGCCTCTGGTTCATCTTATAACTGGTCAAATTTTTTTTTTTTTTTAAATAGTTTTAGCAAAAAGAGAGCTGGTAAAAAATAACCTTGTGGTAAGAACATTTAGTTGACAGTAATCAATGTCCATTATTAAGAACGTACATTACAAACATGATTTGCAAGGACGAATTGAAATCATTTTTAGTTATGGAAATTAATAATAAATTACAGTTATTAGTATACTTGGGGGTTTTGGCAATGTTTATTTATTACGTGTTTCCTAAATGGAAATGATACATTAATTTCATTTAGATCTATACGATTATACAAGACCTTAATTATGGGTCAAATTTTTATATATAATTTTACCTATATTTGGTAATAATAATACAATGCTTACCATGTTTCAAAGGATAGCGTGAATTTAGGATGAAAATTCATATGAATTGATTTATTGAATATTTGTAGCCTAATTAAGGTGATATCTACTTAAATTAAAATATACATCATCTGAAAATACATACTTATATTTTGATATTTTCATTTAACATATATTGAAAATTAAAATACTAACATATATTGAAAATTAAATATTTTAATTTTGAAATACTCATCGTTTTTAAATGATTATAAATTATCGAAACCACTAAACATTTGACATTTAAAAAAGTTTGTCGGTGTAAAACTTTGTTATGCAAATATGTAAATAATCATAAAATCATATGAGTAAGAACCTCTTTTAATTAATATCCATATTAAAAGTATACTATATATCTATGTTAATATCATTTAAATTAGTTTATATATCATATACGATAGATAATATTGATTGTTTTCATTTATTTACCTTAAAATGATTGCGAATAAACAAGAACGGTCGTTTCATTTATATGCGCACGTCAATTTATTACATAATAGTAATTGAATTTTTAGTTATTTAATATATAATTATTATTTCATAATATGCAGAAAACATAAAATAAGAAATAAATATAGTATATTTATTCTGCACAAGACGCAAATCTTAATATAAGTATGTATCTCTTTAATAATTTTAAATTTTAAACATTGTCTAAATATCAGGCCAAAACAAAAGAATGAAATGATAATAAACTCAAAAATTAATATTTATATTGAAAATAACCAAAATGAAAAAAAAACGACACAAAAATGAGAAAAATATTCAAAATAGATAGGATTGGTACGTGAACATAAATTTCTAATAACCATAATTAATTTTTAAAATGCTAAATCAATATTTTAAAAATGACATAGTTTCATTATAACCAAATATAGTAGGTCTGAGATTTTTCGACCTAAATAATAAGTTCTTATGCGATAAGTGATTTTATGACGTACAATATTTTCAAAAATATGACCAGTTCACCAGTAAACAAATTATGCACTTAACAAAAAAAATTTTCAAAAAAATTATTTAAATGCCAAAAGAATTAATTCGATTAAGAATATAAAATTTATTTTTTCATACGATATTTGTTAAATATTTTTTATATAAATTCACCATATGCAAAGCGCATGTCATATCCTATTTTAAAACTATTTCAAAGCCATACGACAGTATATAATATCGGGCGGACCATGTGTCTTTTAGTGTCTGAGTCTGACGCCTTAACATGCATATATAATCATATCGGATGTCCTTTTGGGTTAGATATTCTAATAGCGACGTAAGGCTTTTATTAAATGCTCAACTCCCTCACTGATTATGATATTTGTCTATTTTGAGTGTAAACTCTCACATATTGTTCTTGAGAAAGTTTTTTCCTAAAAGATCTCATATTAGATATTCATTAAATTGTCTATTTACGTTCTTTTTTTGTTCACCTATTTACTTTAATCATTTACACAAAACAAAGACCACAAAACCTTAGATTTTGATACCAGTTATTATGACAGCCCAACTATTTAGTAGAATATTATCTGTTTTAGGCAGAGTTTTGAAAACCGGACCTGCCCGACCGGTCAGACCGGTTCAGTTGTGAATCGTTAAGTAAACCAAATCCGGGTTGATGAAAAACTCGGATTTGAATTAGACCACCAAAACCGTTCAAAAACTTGTTAAATCGGCGACTTGGATCAATAGAGAAAACTGGTTCATCAAAAATATTGAAAGCCGTTTCATTAATTTTATATGGAAATGGTAACATCTTACTTTGATTCCACATTCTTACCATTTTGTTTGAAAACCAAAATCGTTTCTTTCCCTTTTTAGGTTTATTTTACATTTGTTTTTTTTTGTTATACACATCTCTATAATATTATTTGAGAAGTCAGTTTTTTATGTGTCATACTCACGTTAATTCTCATGATAGTTGATTACAAAATATTATTTAAAGAATATTATTATTTGATATTATTTGATACCCCCTAATGAATTAAAAATATTACATTAAAATACTATTATTATTTTATGAAATACTATTATTATTTTATTTAGTTTCCGTTTTAAAACTTTCCATATAACATATACAGTACTGAACATATATATTAAAAAAGGAAAATTTCTAAATTTTAAAAATCAGATTTAAAAAATGGAAATATATATATGTATATATAATATGATTTCATTAAAAAGAAAATTTCACAAGATAGTAATATTCTATTTTAAAACTATTTTTAAATAACATAAAATATACTTTTGAAGTAATAAAATACTTGCTTTATATCTATTGTTTCTTAAATGAAAAATATATTTGTATATAATGTGTTTTCACAAAAACAAATTTCAGAAAGATAATCTTGATATTAGAAAAAGAAATATTATTTATTTTAAAACATATTATTTTATACAATACAAAATATATATTTTCAAAGTAATAGAAATATTTTGATATATCTATCTAATTTCTTAGATGATTACCTAAAATAATCAAGTAACGTAAAATGATATATGTTTAATTGACTAAAAATAGTTTATAATTAGTTAGTATTATTGAAATGTTTTTTTTTCATATATTTAGTTGACTATAATATCTTTTAATTACAGCAAAAATATCTATAAACTATATTTTACTTATATAATATGATTTCTCAAATACAATCACAATTTTCACTGCTTATTTTAAGAGATATTTATAAATAACACAACACTATATACTTTAACGAGTTAGATATATGATATTTTCATTATTAAAATTATATGTTTTCCTAATATTAAATTTGCTTTTAAATTTTATGTTTTTATGTTTGTGGAGTTTAATATAACCATAATCAAAATACCAAAGTAAATATGAATTCTCATTTTTAGATTATATAAAATAAAATTTAGTTTATTTTTCAATAAATCTAAGACATGAAAATAATTTAAATTTATAAAATATTTTAATTATTGTAAATATTGATATGTATTCATAAGCTTCCAAAAATGTATCAGTTACGTACTTATGTATGCAACTCAATATTTAAAATATTTTAATTATTGTATATTATATATTAATTATCAATTGAATTTTTGCTAAATTGAGCCTGGATACTTAATTTTATTAGTCGAACCACATAAACCATAAAAAAAATATTTAACTCAATATACTCACAATATGAGTGACTCGACTGATCAACCTTATATCTAAAATAATAGATTATATTAAAATTAAGGAAGATAACAACCAACTTAAATGCAAATAAGAAAATTAATAAATTTTTTAATATATTTAGAATAAAAAATATTATAGTTGAATTGAGAGAATTAAATATAATCCAATATACCTAAATAATAGCTAAATCCATTGTAAAAAATTGACTAGATATAACATATCTAAAATCATATGTCTAATTAAAGTATTGTAATATTATTAATATAAATTATGAATAAAGTTACAAATTAATTTAAAATTAAAGTATATAGCGATCAATTATTATAGTATATTTATTTTATAAATATTTATATTCGTGCATGAACACGTGATAAACACCTAGTATACTATAAATTATTATCCATTTATGATCACATTTATTATAACTTATATATAGTAGAACCTCCATAGATTAATAATATTGAGACTTTCAAATTTTTTTAATTTATAGAGATATTAATCTACAAAAAAAATTTTAAAGATTTTTTCTATTTTTCTATTTTTATTTATTAAATATAAACATATTTTATTTTACCATATATACAATTATAAATATTTAGAAATTTGACTTTCATATTATTTTATTATATTACTTGATTTATAATTTATGTTTTATATAACTTATATATAGTTTTAGATATAATTTTACTAAACATTATCAAAATATATTGAAATGTTAAAAAGAAATAGAGATATTTTTATTGTGGATATAAAACCAACACTATAATGTTTAGTTCATACTTATATGAAATGTATACATGGATATATGATTAATTTATGATTTTAATGGGACCATATATTTACATAGATTTTTTTTAAAAAATATTATTTTATTATTTTATATATTTGTGTCATATTCTGAATTGGCCTAACTCAAGACCAAAAAATGTATTAATTTATAGAGATTATTAAATTCATAGAGTATTAATTTATAGAAGTTCTACTGTATACCACTATAAATAATCATGGTCAAGCATAAAACAATAGTGATCACAAACATTATAATTTAGTAACAATGGTGATCACAAACATTATAATTTATTAACAAAGAATAATTATTTATCCTTTTACCTTTTCTTTTGTTCTTTGATATGATATGTAAAATAATATTATTTTTCATTTACATATCATATCAAAGAACAAAAGCAAAGGTAAAAGGATAAATAATTATGTTTGTGGTAAAAAGAATATATAATTGTGTTAGACCAAACATATAATACACTGTGTATCGTTATAGTTCTTCTTTCTTTAAACACTAAGAAATAATGTAATACCATAAGTACATATGTTATAATAAAAATCGATTAGTATCGTGAGATTAGGAAAATTATTGTTTGGTTGTAGTGTTTATTTTAAATTGATTAATAATAACAACAATTATTTTATTTAATATTTGCCATAATCAATCAAAATATCTACTCCTGTATATATAAAAGAGTCTAACAACTTTACATAAATAGATTTTTTTTTAGAATGTATCCTATAGATTATTTTAATTATATGTTTCATTTACAACATTATAGATATATATATATATACACTAAATATATATAACAAAAATCACTAAAGCTTGGTTGAACCGGTTTGACCGGTCGCCCAGTGACAGTACCGAATCAATGACCGGTTCGGTTTTCAAAACATTAATTTTAGATATAATTTTTCATGAAGTTATTTATAAAAACATTTAACTCTCGTAGCGAATCTATCCGAAGGAAAAATATTTGACCCAGAAATAACATTTGGTCCATCACAAGTTCACAACATAGGATCTGCCTACTCAAGGAAAATTTAAACACTAGTTAGGACATCAATTTTCACTTGTAAAAATTAAAAGGAATATTTACAAAAGTTATAGGATTGTATACGGTTTTATTGGTAATTTATTTGATAGTTTTCTAATTTGGACCTAGATTACTACTAAATTTCTAAAACTTATTTGTGTATAATCACAACCTAAACTTTAAACCCAGTAAAGTAAAGGCTTTATTTTACTGGGTTTAAAGTTTTAACATTACATTGGGACTAAATTTTGTTGAAGTTGAATCAGTAAAGTAAATCATATACAAAGAAAACTATAGTCAAAAGAGCAGCCGTCGCTCTTCTTTCTCTTACTCTGGTGGTTGGTAATTCTTACCGCCACCGGGAGCGGCTAAAATTCCGGGGAAAGAAGCTTTCAAAGTTCTTTACTGCCGACTTTCTGTCTCCGGAAAGGGATGGTTCATCTAGCATCTCTATCGGCGGTTTTGTGTCTCCGGGAAGGATGGTTTTTCTACCATCTCGATCACCGGAACTTATGTTCTTCTGTGGTGAATTAGTATTAGTTTGAAGCCGTGGGAATAATGCTTTTGTTTGGTTCTTACTGTTTCAGTCACTTAGTCGCATCCTAAGTTGGTTTTTTGGATTCGTTTTTTGTGATTTATGTTCGCTGTGGAAGTATCTACTAGACCTTATCTTGGTCCTTTGTGGTTTTTGGAGATGGTTTCTAGACGAAGCAGTTAACTTGACCTTCAGTTTTTCTCTTGCGAGGAGGTGGACAGTCTTTGTTCTGTAGGTCACTTGGCTGCCTTGCGAGTGTCCGCGTGTAAGAGCTGGTGGTCTTCTTTGACGTTTTCCAAAGTAGCGTTTCAAGGTCTTTTGTCCTTGTATCTTAGTGTTAGTGGTGGTTTCTGGTCATGCAAATTTCACATGGATAGCAGCTGCTGGAGTTGTTGTAGATTTGACCTCTCGATTGTTTCTGATGTTGCTGGTTCTAGTATGATTTGGTGATATTCCCTTCAGGGTTGGGACTGCTCAAGACATTTGTTCCTTAGGTCAGCTCCATTGATATCAAATTCTTTTGAAAAGGTGGAAAGAAAAGACTTGTGGACATATATGGATTTTAGGCTCTGTTTATATTTTATTTTATTTTGTTTAGTTTATGTTCTTTATCTTTAGTTTCTTATCGACACTATGTATCTCAATTTTCTTCGAGTTAAAAAAAGAAAACTTTAAACCCAGTTAATTCCAATTATATCTAGGGCCCCTTATCTATATCTATAAAAGATCAAAATTCTTACTATATTTTTATTTACTGTCCTGTATGTTATGTTTATCTATTTTTATAAAAATATTCTTGAACATAAACCACTATTGACATCCTTGGGTTTTTTTCTTTTCTGTCATTTATTTATTCTCGAACTATTATAAATTTATCAAAATATTTAAAAAATATAAATTTATAATTTTAAAATTATGAAAAATATTTATAGTAACATTCTTTACAAAATAATTATTTCACAATTTCTTACATTCTACAAATATAAGCATAAATATTTTTTAGCCTATGGCAATAAAAGTTCTGTCACGGCTATAGTTACAAACTTACAACTTACAAGTTACAACAGATAGGTATCAGGATAAATGTTCTATGGTCCAGGTTTGATAGAAAATATTACGATACAGTAGGAACACCACACACCCAAGATTCATCCTACTAACATAATTATTCGAAAGCCATACGACAGTATATTGATAAAATAATAGAAAACTAGAATGTCCGGGTAAATTTTTCATTTTATAAACTTTGATATTATCATTATTTTGTTTTGAAAATATGATTTATATTGTAGTGTTATGTATTATATAACTATTAAATTATATTGTTTAGATTTCTTATTATTTTATTTATATATAGTAATTTGTTTTATGTATTTTACTTTCTTACTAATTGTTATTACGTTTTTGATATTATTAATATATACTTTTAAAAAATCAAATCAAATTTTTTTCAACATATGATTTTTTTAAAATATATAGATGTAGAAACAAATTTTTAACATATGTTAAGAATTTTATTTTTGTATAAAATATTACATGGCTAACCAATTTTAAACTGTTTAATGGTAAATGAAAGAATTTTAAGATTTTTAAATAGGTTAATTTACCAATTTAATATAATCTTGTCATATTTAATTTATATAATATTATATTTTAATATAATATATACTATAATTATAACTTTATTAAAAATAGCATAGAACTTTTTTGTTTTATAATAAAATTTAATTGATATTAATTTATATTATATTATTAATTACAAAATTAATTAATACATTATTTAATAAAAATATTTAAAACATTGAATAAGATTTGTTAAATTTTTTTCAACAGATTCTGTTATAGTTAAAAATAAAATCTATTATTAAAATTTATTTATTATTAATATTTTTATGAGAAAATTGCCAAAAGAGAACGAAAAAACTGGTTTGTTGTCTTTTTGGTATAAAACTATTTTTGTCCATTTATTCTTCTTTTTACTATTTGTATTTCTGAAAACTAATGAAATAAATAATTTTGTGAATCAATTTTTTTTTAAAAATATAAACAATTAGTAAAACACCCATATAACAAGTTGGTAACTTTTTTTTGTTCAAAAACTTGATAAATATATTTTTTTAAATATGTTCTACTAAAAGTAGAATGTGTCTTCTACGAAAATTGTATAGTAGAAAACGATTTCTAAAATAAACACGTTCATCTACTTCTTTTATTACGTCCATTCTACTATTTAATAAAGTTATAAATAAGAAGAATGCGCTTTCTACTAATCGTAAAGATATCAACTTTCCTTCCGAAGGCTTCTTCTATTTTTATAAAGTATTCTAAATTTCGGGGAATGTGTTTTCTAAGTGTACTCTTACGTATATTCAAAGTAGAAAGTGTATTCAGAATTTTTATCATTTTCTATACTTTTAGAAGACGCCTTCTATGGATAAGAATACCTGTCTTTTTTGCGAAATTAATGAAATTCCAATTAAGAAAATATTCAAAAAAACTCCTAAAAATATTATAACTTCCTAAAATTTGTTATGGTCGATTTTATTTGTGGAAAAATGATTTTTCATTTTTTCTAAATAAATCTATGATATATCCATAGTTTATCTAGTGATTTTCACAAACTCTTGTTCTATTTTTTTATGTTTAATATAACTAAAAAATTATAAACATTTTAAGATTTTTATAAAAAAGACTTTGTAAAGTTTTATATTTATTTTTATAAAGTTAATAAAGTTTACTTTATTAAAAAAAATTAAAAAGTTTGATAAAATTGAAAAGTTTACAAACATTTTAAACTTTTTATAAAAAGTAAAACTTTGTAAAATATTTTGTATTAAATTTTTGTAAAGTTTTATTTTTATTTTTATAAAGTTTACAAATTTTATTTTATATAAGTTTTATAAAAAACGTTTTAAACTTTTTATAAAAATAAAAATTTGTAAACTTTTTTTTTATAAATTTTATTTAATGTTTTTTTATTAATTTTTTTTGTAAATTACTTTTAAATTTATTAGTTTTACGAATTTTATTTTTATTAAAAACTTTTTTAAAAGTTTTATTTTTGTTTTCCATTCTTAAAACATTTTTAGTTAATTTTCAGAAAATCAATTAGTGTAATATGTTTAATTAGATTAATCAAGGGTTAAGTGACAAAAATGGATTAATCAAGGGTTATTTTTGGAATTATGAAAAAAAATTATACTAAAAGAATAATTAAATGATGGTTTTATATTATAGGGATAACCATGCTGAATTTTTATTCTATTTTGGAAATTTTGCTCTATTTTTATTTATTATGTCATATTGTGTAATTAATAAAATAGACATATTATAACTTTTTACTTTTTAGTGATAGAAAAAATTGATACTTCTCTTAATAGAGAAAATATGAGAATTAAGTTGTGGTAATCTAATGGTAATTTTTTGAGGTTTGGTATGTATCTACATTAATTTTGGATTGATTTTTTCTGGAAACTAAATTATTACTACTTTTTTTTTGTTTGAGAAATGGCATTCTAAATTATTACTACTTGTCCAGTCTGAGTTTGAGATTCGGCTCAAGTATTTATAAGATTGGCCGTAAACAGATGGATACACCATCTAACATCAGTGGAAAGTATTTCAAACTCATATCACACGGTGTAATACGCACCGATCGGATCAGCTGGGTTTATCAAAAATAAAAAGAAAAGAAAACATGAGCCCTTTGTCCTGGGGAGATAGTGATGCAAGTTGGGAATACACAACACACCAAATATTCCTCGTACTAACATAATAATCAAAACTATACTAAAAGCTCGATAACAAAGCCTCTGAGCGTGTCCACGTTGGAGTGGAAAATCAACCAGTAATATTGCGTCAAACTTCCACGTCATCTTCGATTTATTTATTTGTGGGCTTGGTTTGTTTTCGGCCTGTTAGTTCTGCAGCTCATCCATGTGAAGCCTGTTATTTTATTTCGGCCTGCAAAGTAACCCTTTTTCAATTAAACTTTTTAACTTCTAACAAAATACCGTAATATCGTTCATCGCTTACCTTTCGACTCCCACGATTAATCTTCTCTCCGAATCCTTTCAACGTTTTGCTTCTCACCACTATCTACTCTACAATCCTTTGCATTCAATGGATTCCTTTCACATTACTCTCCATTTGTCTATTTATACATCTCCTCTCTTAGCTTATGTCTTGATTACAATTGATAAGATTCTCTCAGACAATCTTCCCGTTGGAACCCAGAGGAAACGCTCCAGTTTCCAGCGACTGCAAGACCACCAAGAAGACTGTCGCCTCCTCCGTAACTGCGAAACCGAACGGAAAGTCAACTGCTTCCTCCGCGATTGTGATGTAACCTAACGGCAAGACTCATGTTTCATCTGCTATTCCGGTAAAGCCAAACGCTGCGACCGCTCTCTCCTCCGCGCATGGCGACCAAGTGATGTTCTTCAGAGATGTTTCACTTGGCCCACACAAAGTCGAGTTGAAGTTTCGTCTGATTCATTATTGGGAGGCTCGAATCCTCACACGAAAACCCTCATTAGACAGGCGATGCTCCCAATCGACGAAGAGGTTCGTCTACGAAACTTTTTCTACTTTAATATTGCTCGATTGAGATGGTATTTGTATTAATCGTGAATTTCAAATGATATATAGGGAACTGTCATTCAAGGTTAGCCAAAGTGAAAAGATATAACTGGCGGCACAGAATGGAAAGACACAAAAGCTTTACAACACTCGCTTGAGGCTGTAAGTTTATAGAGATACTAATCTCAGTTTCAGTTTCCTTTTATTTTTAACTTTTTGGACTGAGCCTAATCTAATTTAGTTTATGCACTTTGTTGCAACATATTGACCCCTATACATCGGTGTGGACACAATATTTATTTTTACCACAAGTTGCTCCGCTGTCAGAGTAGAGACCCTTACTTCTACTGGTTACTTCTAACCAACTCCTATTCCCATTTATGACAAAAGATTTGAGACGAATCAAGAAAAATAAACTTAGATGCGTGTTTGATTGAAATGTTACATGTTTGATATTGACGAGGGAAAAGAAGTAAACGTTGTGGGGAAGTGCCTTCAATTTAAACTTAAACAACAGTGCATCAATTACACTGGTCTGGTTAGTATCTTTTTCTTTTACCTGCTCCGATAAAGTTGAAACCTATTTCTTTTTGTTGTCATGTTTATGATTTGTGTATATGGAAAGGAAATCTTCTGAGGTTGTTGTGGAAGACAGAAACTCTTCTACAAGAACAGTGGAGAAATTTTGGTGCGCAGCACATCGACAGTGTTATACATTGGGGAGAAGAAGGGTCCGTTTCAACATTCAAGCTTCTTCGCTGGAAGAGCAATGGTGCTGCATGAAGTTTTGTTGTTGAGAATGGTAGTCTTAAAGGCTGCTTGGCTATGGTCCATGCTAGGTTGCAAATTTTAAATTTTAGTATAGTAGATTTTATAAAAAATAGATTAAAGTTTTCAGCGTGCTGCAAGTATTTTTTTATGCTAATAAGAAAATCCTGAAAAAAATGTGTTCAAAAAGCTTAAGGAAATAAATAAGATATTTAAAAAAAATACATTACTCTTATTTGGTTTCAGTTTCAGGTATGGGATTGTCTAATTCTCATGGCATGAGGGTTGGTCTAGGAATGACATCAATCATCAAACTATCATTGTAAATTCTGTGTACTAAAAGAGGTCTTTTAGTCGGATGACTCACACGTTTGATCACCACAAGGACAACGAGCGTCTTGAAGAGTGTCTTATTTGTTTGCTGCAGATAATTTTGAGTATCTTCGGGATAGTTTACTGCATTTGAATGACTTCTCTTGGTTTTGATTATCTTAGGAGGGTGCGTGCAGACTTCCACCTGTCTGTAACTTTGCTACAGGAGACTTCATTGCAGCAGTAGGGAAAATCGCAGAGGCTCTTTCAGATTTAGTGATGGGATCCATCTCGGTTAATCCTGCATCTTAGAAATGGGAGTTGTGTATCCGTCTATGATTCACGCAACAACGCCTGGTGTTCAAGTGGTGAAATTCGGTGATGACGTGGTCAACAATACACTCCACACTCTGTGAGTCTCTGGTTCCTAGCCTTAACATTCATAGTTAGTACCTTGTGCGGTATCTCACGAAACTATCGGTTTTATATAGGCTTCTTGACCTTCTGGAATTTTTTTATTTAAGGAACCTTTCCTTTTGCGTGGAGTTCCATACTTCGTAAAGACTATCCCCAAATTCTAATCATAACACCACCTAGCACCGTGTGGATGAAGACTTACCTCAAAAAGCCTCCGTCAATGATTGAATGGGAATAAAAGATGAGTATGATCAGTTTGGCTTTTTTCGTGTGTTTATGGACGTCTGTATTCATGCTTATTACTATTACAAGCAGGCTATATAGTTTCTGAAAAACCTAATATTATCGATCTAAAGCTTGCTTAATGTTAACAAAGGTTACTTATATACGTGTTGTAGTTAACTTACTCATCTTAAAAATGAGTTGTATTTAACTTTATTTATGTTTTATGTAAACTTATGTATGTTATAATAAGATATACTCGAATTTAATAATATACACAGGTGTGCATACTTTTTTAAAATGACAACAAATGATATTAAAATTGGATAAAATACAATCTTAACTATTTTAATACCTTGTTTGAGAAACCCACAACTATACGAGATTCTAAAATAAGTCAAAACAAGAAAAATAAATTTAGAAAATGTTGAAGTTTTCTCTACTACAACACAAATATATCTCTACTTCTATTCATGTTTATCAATTGAAAATTTCTACTACCAATATTCCATGAACTCTACATATCTGACATTATGGCATCTGTCATGAATAGTTTCTTCAAATATAAGAATCTATAGGCTGCTTTTCAAAAACAAAAGAATCTAAAGTTATGTTTCTATTGACAAAAACATATAATTACAAACCCCTTTATTTTGATTATAGATATAATAATAATAAAAAACTAATTTAATTTTACTCCAAATATTTATGTTTAGTTCTTATAAAAAGTAAATGCCCCTTACCCTAAAATCCTGAACTATATACATTTACATTAAAATACTGAAACCACGGTTAGGTGATAGTTTTGACCCAAAAAATATTAATATATATTTATAATTAATTTATGAACATTATTATTAAAATAGAAATTTTTAAAAATTGGATTCCGTGATCAACACTTAAAAATCTTGAAAGAAAAATAACCACAAATTACCTTCTCCATTTTTTGTTTCATATAGCTAAAATTTATTTTACAAAAACTTTATCACCGGGAGATAATGGAAAAAGTTATTTAAAACTAAAATTATCCATTATACCAATAAGTTAAGCCCAAATATAAGTTGAAACTGGTCAAACAAAAAGTAGGAAAATAAAATAAAATAAATTAAATACTATGTTTCTTTCTTACTAAATTTTCATTTTGACATTTTTCACACAAAATAAAATATGATTAAATTCATGTTTATCCCTAATAGTTACATATGTTTATGTAATGTTCATTGAGATCTTAATGTATTTTAAGATCACAATCATTTTTTTATGATAAATACTAAGATTAAATATGTATAACCTTTAAAATTATATTGAAATTATAAAATGACATAATTTGTATATTAAGAAGAAAAATGTCAAACAATGCCACTTATAAAACCAAATAAACATACAAATACAAATCAAATATAAATATAAAATATTAATTAGGTTCAAACATGATTCTCGAAATCTTATCTAAATCTTAAAAATTATCAACTACTTCAAAGAAAGATAAGAGTCAAGTTCAACAATGAGTTAGAACTACACATTCTAATTGTAGCTAAAAAGATAATAATCGAGAAAACACAGCTATGAACATCTTCCCGGCATCATTTGTGCTGTTTTTGTATTTTAAACTCAGTTTTGGTACTTTAGTAGACTAATTAAAAATTTTATTACAAAAATACGAGAAAAAAATATATGCAGCATTCAAACAACAACAGAAACAGAGCATATATCCCTTTATATACTATATCCTATATAATACATATAAAATTATGAATTATTTTATATTCACGTAACAAAATTAATTGTAAATTTTAAAAAGTAATTATCCGCGCGTAGCGCGGAAAGACGATCTAGTAATACTAATAAAGTAATAAAGATGAGCTCTTTCTCTTGGGGTGATAAAGAATTTAAGTTGGCCAACAAAGGCGTTCTAAAACAGAAACAAAAAAACAAATGTACGAGGAATATTTGGTGTTCGTGCCTAATGCTTGTATTATTTAAAAATCATAAAATAGTATTTTCTCTCGACCTCTCTTTTTTTTGGTGTAAATGTTAAACTCTCGACCTCTCTTATTATAGATCTTTTCATTTTCTAGTAATTTAATTTTCTTTTCTTTTGTTATGCACAAATAGGAAGAGAAAAATGGAATATCACGATTAATAGAAGGTGGAGGTGATATGATCTCCGAAAAAGATATTCGGGTACTAGAGCAAAATATTAGAGACAAATCGAATAAAGGAGAATTATTTGATACAAAAATTTGCTTACGATTTCCTTTAGCTATTATAATAAACGTAATTTGCCCGTAACAAGTTACACAAATTCGTATCATATCAATGTTAACATGACCATGTAATTTATTAAATGAAGGATATACTTTATTTTAAGGTTTTTTAAAAGCTAATTCTCTCAAATAGCATTTTCTAAGTTTCACAAAATAACACTCAAAAAATAAAATAACCAAAATAGCATTTTTTGTTTTTAAAATTTTAACATTTATTTTTTTTTTATAAATATTTGAACACATTCCTAAAACTCTACCCCTTAACTGTAAATCTTAAATCTTAAATTAATTAACTCAAGTGTTATAAATGTTTATTTACCTTTCAATAAAATTTCTTTTAGTCATTTTTCTCGTTGTGGTGATATTTTGTGACAAAAACTTGATTTGTTGTTATTTTGGTCATTTTCTCTTTTTTAAACTCTCGATAGTTATACTTTATTTTAATATTTTAGAATTAGGCTTAAATTTTATATCCACATAAAATACATATTTCATAAAATAATTTTTCTGTAACACTAAAATTAAGGAAACACTGGTATTAACAAAATTAACAAAAAGTATGTCGCATCATGCATTTATCTATTTTCACAAGTTTTTTTTTCCGGGGCAAATTAGTATAAGTATTAAGGAAGAAAATAGTTAGCCAAAATTAGTTCCATTTATTAAGCGCCCCTTTAATTATATGTATATATATTATATAGTTTGATTGCATTACCACTTCTTTTGCGGCACTCACGTTGTATGATCTTCCTTCTGGCCCGAGTTCTCTTTCAAACCCTTCGAAAGTATTTATTATAAAGTTCAACACGAATTTCAAATAATCAGGCTGTTTATCCATGGTATGATCGTGAGCCCACCTGTACATCATCATCATTTTTGACCAAAAAAAAAAAATATCATCATCATCATCATTGTCAACTTAAAATTTTGATACCTTTCCAAACTATTAGCGAGGCCTACAGCCTCGGGAAAAGATGCATATCTGTCAAATGTGTCATCTAGAAGCACTAAAATGATGAAGAACTGAACCATCAGAATCCTTGCACGTGATAGTCGTGGCTCAGAGCACATCGCTTGCACAAAGAAATGATTTTCGACGATTCTCTGTCTGAAGTAAGGTGGCAGCTTAGATGCAAACTCTAGCTCCTTGTACCATCTTGCATCCAAAGTTATAGATATTTGGTTAGAATAATTCCTGTAAAAGATTTTTAATTCAACCAATATGAATACTACTAATGAGGAGATTACATACTTTGTAAGGAATTTGAGTTCGTGAAGGTATTGGAGCTGTACTAACTTGAAACTGATCTTAGCGAACTTGAATAGCATCTCGTCATGGTCTCTTTCTTGTTCATAGAATGACATATATTCCACTGGGAATAACATCTCCATGTTCCAGTGCTGAGGTAGACTAAGAGCCTTTCGGATATGTACTGAGAAATGAGGGGGGCACGTCCTATCAGCAGCTAGTGACTCCAAATGGCTCGATGTAAATATCAATGCTTTTTCCATTATATATTCGTTTGTTGTCCGCAAATGCGCGGCTTCATACAAGCTCAACATACCCTTGGCATCTCCGAGAAGAGATTCTTTGAAATCTCCATTGTTCCTTATGAATCTCCTGAATACATCTATTAATCAAAAATTGATCAATTCTTATTTTTTTGGTAAAATAAAATGGATCAAGTTGTTACACTTAAACAGTTTATAGACAACAAACACTTCTATGAGTAGAATCAAAAGCCTATCTAGGTAATAGTCTCATTTACCGGAAGATATGTGGTGACCGTATCTCCTGAAAACCCAGAAGATGATGGAAACTGTATACAAATCATTTTCACCATGCATTATCTCCCCTTTCTTTTCAAAACCTTGTTTTAGAGTCTCATCTATCTCTTCCTCAAAGTGATGTACAATGCCAAGGCTCACCAACAAATATATCATAAGGATTCTCTTCTTTGCCGAGTCTTCGGAAGACATGAGCGCGTTCTTCACTTTTGGCTTTAGTAAATCGATTTCTTTCGCAAGCGCATCGATTTCCTACAAGTAAAACATATACACATGCTTAGGCAAAAAGTTTTTTTTTTCTTTTTTCAAATCGGCTTTAGTCTAGTTAACTAGCTCAACTTTCTCTCTATGAGTGTCACTGGTTCAAATTCTCTGTCCAAAACATCATTTTTATTTTCTTGTTATATTACTTTTGGCCTTAAATACTTTTTGTCTTGGAGCTGGCTGTCTCTAGTCTGAATATACCTGATCAGTTATATCTATATATATATGTACACAAGGTATAAATATATATATATCGACTTACCTTGACATCGTCAGAAACAGCGTGGAACTGATCAGTCCATGGAGAAGGTTGCAGTTCCTTAAACGTGCGGTTGCTTTCTTGATCATCATAAGTCATGGTAGTAGTCGCCTTCAAACGAACAAATTTTGGAGGCTTAGTGGGAACCGACATCAGTGTAAAGCAAGAGAGTTTGATTGCCGGAAATAAGCTGTTCGGAGTAGGAAAAAAGACTTGAGATCCTTGTTTTGGCCCAAAAACTGCTATGGATTCCATTTTTACTACCATTGATATGTAATACGTGTTCACATCAATTTTATAGGCATAGCACTTGGTCAGGCCACAAATTCGTCATTCTGACAATAAGTCCACATTTTAAATATAAAATTAAATAAAATTTTCAGCAAATGCAAATTACTTCAGGTATTTTTATGGAACTTTCTCTTTATCTTTTGTTTTAAAGGTAAATGAGTTTTTTCACAACTTGAACACTAACATAATTTTTAAATCAATATTATTAAAACAGAAAGAGTTTTAATAAATCTTGTTAAAAAGGTTGTTTCAACTTTGAACCCTTTCCTTTGGCTAATAATATTTTGGTCTTACCTTAAATTCAACTAACAATTAATTACCTTATATTTCTCAAACAATCATTTAGTCAATATTTTTATTTATTAAATATGCCCATATCTTTTTGTACACGATTTGATTATAGCACATATATACTTTAATTATTAGACCATAATAGTTGGTACACGAAAATAATATTATACCACATGATACACTTCATTTTATTAAAACACTTTTTATCAACACATCATTTATTAATCCCAACAATAAGTCTTTTTGGGTCTAAATATTAAAGGTTTAACGTTCAAACATGGGTAAATCATCACAACATGAAACATGCATTGGAAGTCTATTTCAATATTTTCTTTTTGTTCAAAATCTATTTCAATTTATACAATTAAATGATGTTTTTCTAAAAATCTACTTAAAAAGGTAGTTACACACTTTCATTAGCTTAACTATTTTTTGATCTTACCTTATATTTCGTAACGTAAAAAACATATTAAATTTTGTGGTTTAGTCAATCCTGTTATTTATTTTACATCGGTAAACAAAAAACTATACCATATAATTTACCTTATATTTATCTAACAGTTCCTTAGTCAATACTCATAATTATTATACAAAATAATTTTGTTTACAAAAACATTATACAAAAACTATATCATTCCTTTGAGCTACCTTATTTTTAAAGGTAACTAAATTAAAAACAAATCAAAAATTGAATATTCTTATATTTTCACCTTACTTTTAAAAGCCAAAATATATCATATATTATTACAAAATATTTTAAACAAAAAAACTGCAGATGTGATATTTAAATCCACTAAGTTTATTAACTTTGATAGATTTCAAAACTCTTTTCAAAGTTAGCAAGTATCATACATCATATAATACTATGTCATCTTACATTATATAGTTCCAAATATTTAAAAAAATAAAAAATTTAATAAAAAAAAATTTAGCAAACCATAAGTAAAAGAATATATATTTTAAGTTAAATGGTTTTATATCAAAGTTTTTAAAATAATATTTGTTATTTAATATAAACTTAAAAAATATTAACCGCTTTATAAATATATACTATTAAATTAGCCAAAATGTTTCAAGTAAATCTTAAGTCTCACGAGCTCAACAAATCAACTATTTTAAAATGCATAGGAGTATTTCGGATTTTCGGGTATTTCGGAACAAATCAACTCTTTCGGATACCCGTTCGGGTTTGGATCGGGTATTTCAGATTATCGGGTATTCGGTATAGGAGTATAAAATCTGTTCGGGTATTTCTATACTTCGGGTCGGGTTCGGGTATTTTTAATTCGGGTTCGGTTATTTCGGGTTGGGTTTTCGGATATTTAGATTTTGCGAAAAAAATTAACTTCTTCATTTCTCAAGTTTTTTTCTATTTAAAAATATAATTTTTACTTAACTGATATTTTATTTTTAATACATTGAATGATTTGAAGATAAAATCTTAAAAATAAAAGATACTAATTTGATTATTGTTTTAAAATTTTAACTGTAGCTTTTGTTAATGCAAGAAACAAAAATTTAGACATGCATTTTAAGCATTTTAAGTGAGTAAAAAATCACTTTTCTTGCAATTATATGTATATTATCTAATTTTATGTGTATAATTAATTATATATTTTGAATAAAATTAGAGAAGTAAACTATGAATATATGGTTAATGGTACATAAGTTCGGTTATCTTCGGATATCCAAACACTCGTTAATATTAATTGTTTTCCATGTTTATTAATTAGTTATTGTAAGTCTATGTTTTACCATTTTCAAAATATTATTTAATTCTTTTATAATTATATAAATTATTACTAAAAAATTTCAAAATTTTATTCATTTATTTTTAAAATAATCATAATATCTAAAAATTAACGAAATTTAGTTTTTAAATATAATTTAAATTAAAAAAATTTTATTTCTGTACATCGTAAGGAAAACATCAAGTATGGAGTGAAAAACTATGGGACAATAAATGTGATACATTTTATTATTTTTATTTAGTTATTATTTTTTCACATAAACTATATCTTTGAATTATGTGTTTGGCTATTTAGATTTTCACCGATTGAAACTAAAATAAACAAAAAAGTTTTAGTAAAACAGATTAAACCAAACTTTTAACTATATGCAAAACCTGGTTATCATGCATTTTTTATTTTTATAATTTTCACAGATTTAGTATTTATTAAGTAATAAATAAAAATTTACGCTACTACTACGATAATATAATTAATGATATAATGTGTTGTTATAGTAAGAATACAATTGTAGTAAGAGTTATTTTTTGGTTCACCAACCAATAGATATTTGTCATTTCAGATCCAATATCTTTTAAAAAAAAAACAAAATAACTTGTCAAATTATATTATGTTTCAAAATAAAATTTAAAAATAAATAAAATAGTATAAAAACGAATTAAAAATAATAATTTTAATGTTGTCAACTAAACCCTAAACATTTGGGTAAATCCAGAACCCTTGGATAAACTCTAAATCATTGGATGAATTATAGTTTAAAAAAAATTAAAATTTATTTTTTGCAACTACTACTGTTTTTATTTATTTTAGTTATTTATTTTAAAAACATAATATAATTTAACAAGATTTTGTTTTTTTTTTTTTTTAAATAGTAAATATGAAATACTTAAATCTTATTGGTTGGTGAACCTAAAGGTTCATCCTATGGGTGAAACCAAGAATAAGTTTTTCTTTGAAAGTAAGGTTAAGGTAAGATTGTAATTTTCAATTGCAAAAAGTGTAAAAACGGAAAGTAAAATTAAAGACAATGTAAACTTATGAATTAAAACCGCCAGCTCTTGGAACATCTCAGAAAGCACATAGTGGATGATATGATTGTTCAACATGTAATGATTAAGAACAGTTCAGTAACTCAAATCACATAATTAGATTACGATACTTCCGCAATACTAAGCATACATATTATAATCTTTTAGACTAACTTCGGTTAAATTTTGGATTCTACAATGCAATAAAATTATGTTCGATTTTTTTAAAAAAAAAAATTTTGTTTGATAGGTTTGAAAAACTCCTAACATCAGTTTTCATTGGCTAAAAATGTTTCAGTCATCTAAATTTGTCCATACATTTAATCAAACTGTTTCGGTGCATTAAACAACCTATGAATCATAAACTAGGTGATTGATCCAATTCAAGCATAAGAACAACCAATATATGAAGAAACCGTAGACTAATGTTCCATTAAACAACCTATGAAGCAGTAAACGACGCGTTTTGAGCCGCCTAAACCTATTATCAAGTTGGGATTTTCAAAACTTTACTTTAAAACCCGTATAACCCAAAAACCAATGTTTTGAAAACCGACCCGAACACTGAACCGGACGACTACTGGGTCACCGGTCACTGGATCGACCGCGGATGAACCGCGGATGAACCGTGAATTAATAAATGAATTAATTTTATTATATAATAATATATTAGCTAATAAATAAAAAATAAAAATATAGAAACTAAAGTTATTACTTTCTAAATATCTTTAAAACATAAAATAATAGTTTGGATATGTATATATTTTATGTTAAATAAACATTTAGAATACTTAACTTAACTTTTATATTTTTATTTTTATTTGATATACAAAATATCAAAAATAGTTTACTACATGTAACTAGTTAAGAATTATGACATCTAAAAGTCAAGAATAAAATTCATAAATATTTATGTCTAATGTGAATAATAAATTAAACTTCAAATCCAAAATAAACTAAAAGTAAAACAAATTGTAATAAATTGTAAATGAACCAGTAGAGATAAGGAGACGAAGAGGAAAAAGAAGACGGCAATAAAAACCTAAATTTTTAATTGCAAATTTAGAATATAAAACACAATTAAAAATATTATTAACAACTAAAAAAGTTATATATTGGTTCAACCGGTGGTTCAACCGGTACCGGGTTTTGAGTTTTAGTGGGGTTTAGCGGGTTTTTCCGGGTTTTTAAATTTTGGGTTTTTCACAAAACCTAACCCAAATTTATTTTGGGTCACCGGATTTACCGGTTCAACCGTGGGTCCGGATCGGGTTTCAAAACACTGCCCAAAACCTAGACGGAATGTCAAGTGAAATAAATCAATCGCCGAGTTTAATTGGAAAGGACATGTGTCACCATCAGGACGCACAACTTGATGACGTGTCACTCTCTGGAAAGAGAGAACATTACTTTATAATAATAGATTTTGAAATGGATGAAGGATTTTTGTTAGAACTATAATTCTTTTAATGATCAGACTAGAGGGGAATAAAGTAATAGAAAAAAACTTCCACGCAATAGTCTTTTTGGAACCCCCATCTCTTTAAAATACCACTAAAATATAAAATAAAAATAATTCTAATCATTTACGAAATAGACTATAAAATATTACTAGATTTTGATCCGCGCTTCGAAAGCGCGGGTATTATTTTTCAGTTTTATGAAATATATTATTTGTTTGTAGTTATTGAATGTATTTATCATAGTGAAATTTTCTTTATAATAAATTCGACACATAGAGTGTCTCTGGTAAACTATATGCTACTCTGGTTTTGTTTTATTCTCACTCCAATCAACATATTTATTTGACTTGTTGTTAAAAATAAATGATTTTAGGACACGCAATTATACACTACTTTTATATTGATATTTTGTTTAAACAATGTGACATATTTTTATATTTATTAAATATTTACATTGTAATTTAAACTAAATTTTGATCCGCACGTGCGGGTGTATATTTCAAACCGATTTATATGTTAAGTTTAGGTATTCTGACATATGTTATTCAGATTTATATACAATATATTATTTTATTTATAGATTTTAAGAAATTCAAAATATATAATGAATTTTAAAAAATAATTTAAATGAGTTATCCGAACCCGAAGTGAACCCGCAAAGATCCGAATATAATTTGAAATAAAATTTAGAAATATCTGAATGGAGCTGAAATCTTTGACCTCCGAAACCCAAAACCCAAGGAGATCTGAAACGAACCCGAATGGATACCTGAACGCCCAGCCCTAGTCATAATTCGAACTGGAATTTAGAAATATATGAATGGGGCTGAAATCTTTGACCCTAGAAACCCGAAACTCAAACAGATCCGAAACAAACCGGAATGGATACCTGAAACGTCCAGCCCTAGTCACTATTATGTATCATGTATATGTCATCATATAATTAATTGTATTGGTCCATCATATAAATAATAGAATAGTCTTTCGACGTCAAAAAAAAATGGTCCATCATATAAATAATCATATAAGTAATAGTATTTTATATGTATCATCTTATAAATAATCATATATATTATATTCTTAAAGTTTAATGTGAAATATAAAAACCATAATTTAAGTTGGTATATAAAATTAATCTTTTTGTTGTATTTTCTTATATATAACGAAAACATGTTTTAATAATGGTTATTGAAAAATATTTTAGTAAAATAATTTTTGAATATATGAATATTTTAAAATAATTTTTATATAAATCAACTTTAAATTATTAATTTGATTTGAAATATGTATATAAAATTTAAATTTTATTTTATGATTATTTTAGTCAAAACAATGTTTTTAGGTAATTAGATTAGTCTATTTTGTATATTTTTAAAAACTGATATAATAGATTTCCAATTTTTATTAATAACATAAGCCATTATTTTTTCTTCTTAACATACTTTTATCCATGTTTCAAATTTTTAAATTTTTTTGCATTAGTTTTCTATGAGTTATTATTAATTTTATGATATTTTTTTTTTTGAAAATTGAACTCTTGAAATTTTATATTTGACTAAACTAAATAAGGTAATAATACTGTTTTTAAAAATTGTTTTACATAATATACTATTTATATTACAGTGTGTTTTTATTTTCACCATAATGAATGTTAAATAAAAAGAATTGTAAATATAGTGACATAATTTAAATAAAAAGAAATATAGAAAGAAGGTTGTTTAATTTATTATAAAAACAATAGCTAAATGTTTAAATAAAAAGAAGTATTAATTATGTTATTCATGTTTCCAATCAATTCTCATTTGTTATTAATTATTGAAAATATAATGGCTAAATATGTAAATAAAAGAAAGTGCACATCTCTACTATCCGTGTTGCCAAACATATCTCATTTATTCTACTATCCATATTACCAAACATATCTCATTTATTCTACTATCCTTGTTTCCAAACATCTCCATTTTGTACTTCAACTTTAATAATATAGATTGGTTACACAATTGGTTACACAGTTTTGATAAAACTAAAAATTATTTTGATATATTAAAACATCATTTACTTTGAAACATTACGAACTCCCTAAAACATCGTCTATTTAAAAGTGAAGTGAATATAAAATAACAACAGTACAAACAAATTAGTACTATAGCGCTGTTTTTTATACGAACGCACAATCTGCAGCAGCGGCAAAGAAAATACAGTGCGAAGAAAGCAAAATAAACGGTACGGAAAATTGAAGTTGTCGCGAGTGAACGCTGGAAGAACAAAAGATGGAATTCAGTTGCCGTTGAAATATTCAACGTCTCTTTTGCTCTTCTGTCACTGCCGCAGCGTCAAGAAAATAGACTGGATTTGTTACATGAGTGATGTGGTTGGTTTTTCTTTTACCGTGATGATAGGTAATTTTCAGCCGCCGTCGCTGGACGCTGTGTTCACGAAAAGAACATGACTTATAAAAAACAATCAGAATACAACCAAAGTTAGTGGTATCACTAATAATACATTATAATTAATAAAATAACTAGATTTTGACCCGCGCTTTGGAAGCGCGAAATATTTTACGATAAAATTTTTTACTAATAACTTAACAAATATTTTGGTAATTTTTAAAGAGTATGTATTTAAAATATTTTTGCATTTAAATCAATATTTTTAAATTTAACCCGATTGTGATTATATCCGTTAATCCAGAGATCTGACAATTCAATTTTGGTTTTTAAAATATTCATATTAAAAAAATCACTAAACCTCGAGACTAACCGATTGAACTGATGGATGACTGATGGATGACCGATATGTAATCTTATAATCCAAATTTTAAAGTTCATTATTTTGCAATTTATGAAATTATGACGTTTTTACAAAATTTTAAAAAGAAAATGATAGATATAAAATAACTAAGATTAATTATTGTATTATCTGGAAACATTGATAGTAATATAAAAAATATATTGTTTGGAAACATTGATAATAGTATAAAGAAATAAGTATATTGTTTGGAAACATGGATAGTAGTATAAAGAAAGTAACATTAGTGATTTAATGTAGGTTTAACTATAAAATATAAAAGTGTATTTAATTTAAAAACTTACAAAATAAATGTTAGGTCCAATATAATGTTTCTGTTTTAATAAGATAGATAATAGTAGTAGTGGGATGGTTAGGAATTTATAATATATTATTATGCGTAATATATATTAACATTTGTTGAAATAGTATTTTTGTTCGAACTATAATTTTTCAATGATTGGATTAGACATGAAAAAAGTAATAGAAAAAAAGACTCTCACCCAATAGTCTTTTTGGATTCCACCGCTTGCCCCCCTCCCCCCCACTCCCACCAATTTACTAATTTAGTATAAAACTTTGTGCTGGGTGTTAATTTTTATTTTATATACATAACTATTTAGATTGATAGTAAGATAAAAAAAATTAAATGTTCAGAACTAGAATAATATGATTACATTTAATTAAAAATCAAATAATAACAAGAAATCAAATATCAGTTTGTTAACCAATCCAATTTTGTAAGAGTTGGTGGTTATATTAAAAGTGATAAATTATTGTATTATTTCTTTTTTTATTTCAAAGTTCCACCACATAGCTCTTCTTCAACCATATATATTTTATATGCACTAACAAAATATTTTATCAAAATTATTATAAGTTTATATATGTATTGTTTATAACCGTGGGAATCCGGCGACCAAGATCATTTGACTAGTCACACGAGATCTACGCCACGTATTCTTGCGATTTAACGTTAGTCCGGATGACCAATAGAAATCGAACTGCGGATTCGCTGTATTGGGGTTATCTCTCAATCGCCACTAGCCAAAACCCATTGATTAAATTTATATATGTTTTAATGCACTCAGTACTACATATACTATATAATCATTTAGGTTAATCTGTTTAACATTAACAAGATCCCTCGGCATGTTCTTCAAAACATACCTAACAATTCTATTGTTACCAAAATCTTGGCTTTTATTTGAAATTCATAAATAACAATAGAATCAATTTTGAACACAAACAAAATTTAAGAATAGCCTCTATTTATTAAAAACTCAATCATTTGTTACTAAAATCGTAATCTTTTCATGGTTTGAGACCAAACTAATTCTTTTTTTTTGTCATCAAACAAACAGACTCATATAGAATCTGCACACCAAACTGGAAGCTCAGCATCCATGTGAACGACGAAAGATGATTATTGTCTGGCACTGCGTGCTAAACGATCCGCCCTTGAATTCTCCGTTTTTGGTGCATGAATGAGCTGTGAACTCTGGAAACTGGCTTGTAAATTCTTAATATCCTCCAGATAACTTGCGAACGCTGGCCATTCTTCTGGTTCCGAAACCATCTTCACCAGAGAACAATCCGTTGCAAATGTAACCTGAAATTGTCGTAAATATTTCATACACTCCATTGCCCAAATTAAAGCCTCCACCTCCGAGTGAAAAGGAGAAATACTGGCCCGAACATTTCGTGCCCCCAGACCAAACTAATTCTTATAATCTTGCTAACTAATAAATTATTTTATATAACTGAAATCATTTACCACTGATTTATGCAATATTTCCAATAATCTACTTAAGCATTAAATCATATTGATAATGGAATCATCGAAACTATTTATTTAGACAAATATATACATATACTAAATCGAGATATTTATTATATAAATCTGTTAGTAATTAACGATTTCATAAATTTGGCATTTCTGTTTATTTTAATACAGATGTTAATCCTAATGTTCTATATGATAAAAGTTTGATATAAACTGTAATAATTTTATATTTAAATATTAATTGTAGTTTTTTAAACATACAAACTCATAGTTATATATTTCTAATGATTTTAATTCAGTAAAGTGCTTTGTATATCTCTCACTGAAAATAAACTATAAATTCTAAACTCATATATTTAAAATTTTAACAATATATTATTGTATAATATTTTCATACAGATATAAGTTCAATTATTTATAAATAGGGGATACGTTTATATGCTACTAATGTCGGTCATAATAGACCATTAAAATATATAATTACTCAAAAAAAAAAATTATTTTAACTTTTTATAATATTAGTTCTGTAATACATTTAAATTATTAACATATATATATATATATATATATATATATATATATATATATATATAATTTATAAAAAACAAAAATTATTGATAAAAAGGTAGTTCGTATGGGTCAAACTCTAGTTAACATTTGTTGATATACGTTTTAGCATTTGAATAATTTATATTTTTATATTTATTTCATTTTGAATTTATTTTCCTTCTATTTAATTACTTTCTATCTCTTAAAATATAATCATTCAAATCTGCAAAGATATATTTTTATGTACCTAACATGTTTTAAAACTTTAGAAACATATATATATATATATATATATATATATATATATAAAGTAAGAAATTATCATTCTTTGTAGAACATAGATTTAGTCTTTTTAATATATTTTTATATTTCATAGAATGACACATAGTTATTTTGATACATTTATGCGATTTTGCCAAAAATATTATTCAATATTTGCTATGCTAAAAGCATTTCCAATCTGACCTCAAATTCTTAAATTTTGAAGTTTTGTGTTATTCCAACTAAATCTCAAAATCCTCAAATTTTTTTGAATAGTGAAATATTGAGGTTTCACTATTCAGAACCTCAGAATTATCTTTTTGGGTTCTTATAAGTATTTTTCATAAATACTTATACTAAACTTAATTTAGAATAACTTAAGTGCACCAAATTAAATAAAATATGATAAATATTACATAAAATTAAAACAAAATCCACACTATAGGAAAATTGAAGTTTCACTATTCAGAACCTCAAAGTTATCTTTTATTTTATTTTTGGTCCTTATAGTTTTTATTTTCACGATTACATATACTAAAATTTAATTTAGAATAATTTAAGTAAACCAAAATAAAATAAAATATGATCGATATTACATAAAATTAAAATAAAGTTCACACAATAGAAATTACATTAAACAAAATATTTATCACTTTAGAATGCGTTGAATCAAGAATTTGATTAAGAACATAAGGGATTATTACAAGAATAATGCTTGAGAATTTGGTATTTTATATGTAGTTTTCTATAATAATGTTTGACAAAAAAAAATATGTAGTTTTCTAAAAAATAAAAAATAGAATACACACGTACTTGATGATGTTTGATAATATAAATGTATTTTCCGAAAAGTGATTTGGTTAGTGAATTAGATTTTGTTAAATAATATAACTATAAAATTTATCCTAATTAAAGCCTGGCTGTAGAAATACTTGACCCTAACTTATATCAAGGGAAACAACTATCATTAAGATGGAACTACTACTCCATTACCATTTCATCACGAAAATTTTTTTTTTGTCAAATTGATTACAATATATGGCTGTTTCTCGAGACAAATGTGGTTTCCACATAAGATAGACACTATAAAAGTTGTGGAGAGATTTTTCGTTCAAAATCAGATTTTGTTAATCTCTAAAGTGAATCAAATCCCGGTATAACATTCATCTGTTGGTTTAGTGATGGGAGTTCGAATATCCATTCAGTGTGGGTCAGATATTTTTTATTTTCAGGTAATTTGGTACAGGGTATAGAGTGGTATTTCTGTACTTCTGGTTGGGCTTAGATATTTTTAATTTGGATTATACTATTTTGGATCGGGTTTAGATTTTTATATTTAAAAAATATGTTTTAAGTTTCTTGTATTTAAAAATATGACTTTCGCTTAACTGATTTTTTTATTTTTAATAGATTGAATAATTAATATATTGGAGATAACATTTTTAAAATATAAATACACTAACTTGGTCATTGTTTTTTTTATTTTGGATGCAACTCTTGTTAATGAATGAACTTGACATACATTTTAAGTGAGTAGCAAATCATTATATCTATAATTATATGTATATTATATGATCTTAAAAATATGTTTAACATCAATATAATATTTGAAATAAAATGAGAGATAAGAACTAGAAATATAAGTTTAAGTGTATGTATGTTCAGTTATCTTCAGATATCTATTTGGGTTTAGATATTATTCGTTCGGATTTGGATAAATCTCTCCTAATTCAACACCCGTTCGAGTATTTTGCTACTTGGTTCAAATTTTCTGCTTGAATTTTTGGGATGGGTTCAAATACGGATTCGGGTGTCGGATATCTTCCCATTAAGAAAAAGTGATTATTTTTATTTTTGTGGAAATATCCCGTTAGGAAAAAGAAATCTGGGTTTTTTGGGACTATGATTACTGGTCTGTGATTTGCAAATTATACATTTAGATAGAAAAATTACTAAAAATATCTTTAGATAGAAAAATTACTAAAAATATCCCAAGTTTGGCTATTGCTTTTCAAAATTACACTTAATCAAAAATATTATAATATATAGATTTATGATTTAGTATTATTATTTAAGATGTACTAGCCTTTGATCCGCGAGCTATGTGCATTTATATGTTCATGTTTTTAACATTTAACAATATCCTAAACATAATTGCTTATTTAGTTATATATACATAGTTTTGACAAAGTTGTATCATGTTCGATGTGTTTAGCGATCATTTATAAATTGACTTGTGTCCTGCTCGATGTATGTAGCGATCATTTATATACTTGTGATTGGAAAGAGCAGGTAAAAATTGGAAAACTAATAAAATATTTGGTTCGTTGTGAGTTACACACAAAATAAAATGAAATATATGTTTTTAAACTAATTAACTAGATTTTGATCCGCGCTTTCAAATGACATAATTATTCAAAAAAAACAAACTTATATGATGTAAATTGATATTTTTGATTGTGTATCTACATTTAAATGTTACACATGAAGCGTTATATTCAGTGTTTTCAAATTCGATCTGGATCCGTGGTTGTACCAGTAAAATCGGTGACCCGACATATAATACGGTTTTAAGAAGAAACTTTTTACTTAAAATCCTATAAAACCCTGTAAAAATTCGCTAAAACCCGACCAGGTTAACCGGTGGGTGACCCAATAGTAATCCGATTTGGCATAAATTGTTATATTTATAGTATTCTAATTCATGAATGTCTAGATGAATGGTGAATATTTTATGAATCCGGTGCTTCAATTTTATAAAAGTTAGATATACAATAAGCATAATGGGTCAACATTTGAAAGGTGGCATACTAAAAAGAAATAGATTTGAGAATCAACTATTTGTATATTTCAGTTACAATTTAATTATTTAAATTTGAAAAAAATCGTTTTCTATTTATTTAGTTTGCTTTTGTTGTTCACATTTTATTAGATTTTTTTATTTTTTATTTTGGTTTATTTTAAATTTATTTTTATTATTCACATTAGACATTTAAATATTTTAGTTTGTTATATATATATATATATATATATTATATATCTAGTTCCTAATTGAAATTGTAGTTTGATATATATATAATTATATATTTAAAATTAATTAAACTATTGACTCATACTCTCTTGCATCAATTTATGTTAATGTAACACTTTAAAATCGATATAGTTGTGTTAATTTATTTTTGAATTAGTTATATTTGATAGATATATTACATGTCTGTTTGAATAACCCGTAAAAACTATACTCATCTAATTATCAATAATAACATGTTTCATCATATGTTGAATACAAATGGTAGCTAATTATTGATATTATTTGATATATATACATGTATATCTAATTTTAATTCTCTAACTATAAGAGTTATAGTAGATTTTGATCCGCGCTTTGAAAGAGCGGAATTACTTCGTTTGAAAAATAATATAATAATTTATACATTGTATATCATATATTTTTAACCTGTGTACATAGTTTATTTAAATTATTTACCTATATGCACTCAGTTTTTGTATTCTGAAGAAATTATAATTTGTGCTACACACTAAATTTTCATTCAATATTTAAAATTATATGAGAAAAAATCATCAGAATATTTATTTTAAGTTTTCTTCATTATTTTTAATACCCGACCTCGACCTCAGGTTGAACCGAGTACCTGGTGATCCGTGTATATATGTTGGTTCTGAAGTAATGAAAACTCATTAATTAAAAACCTGATAAAATTTAGTAAAACCCCAAAACCCTCCAATAACCCATGACCCTAAGCTGGTTAATCCGGTAAAAATAAAATTTTGATAATATTTCTAAAAATTGAATAAATTTCTCAATTTTTTTTAAGATATTATCTAAATTTAATAAATTATCTAATTTTTATTATTTAAACTTCGATTAAATTTTTATTTTGTCATTTGAAAAAATGAAGAAAATAGTAATATGGAAATCTAAAATTTATTGATATGACATCACTAATTTATTCTGTTATTGATAATCTTTTTTTGTTGGCATTTCTTTTTAACTTAAACTAAAATCTAATTTATGATCATGTTTAGTTATTTATTATATTAATATTTGTGCGGATCATATTTTTTAACCAAAACAAAGTTGAAAATCCACGGGTTGGCGGATCAGCGGGGCGAGTTCGACCCACAACTCAGTCTTAACCGTGCGTATACCAGATCAATTTTTAAATTACAATATATTTTGATCTAAATTTATACACAAATATGATTACAAAAATACAAATATAATCAAAAAACAAATATAAAAAAAATTAAAATAAAAGAATATACCCGCCTTTTTAAGGGTGGGTCAAAATCTAGTCTTATATATTAAAACGAAGTCATAACTTCTTTAATGTGTGATTTTTTTATTGTGGGTCATCTTTTAATTTTTATGAAATGTATTTTATTAAAACTAATAATATATAGATTTTTAACTATTTTAATCATAATATTTTTTATATCTTTTTATTTTAAATATAAATAAAAATTCAAACAAATATTTTTAAAAGATTTTAAGAAGATTTTAATTTTTAAACATTATAGTAAATATTTTCACTAATTTATAAATTAGATATGAAATATTATTATACATTAATATATTTTATAAAATTAAAAATATAAGTTTAATCCTATTTTATCTATTGTATAATCATAATCAATCATTGTAAGAGAAAATTATTATATCGAGCTAAATATGATAAAATATATTAAATTATTAAATTTTATTTTTTAAGTATTTATGTTCAAAATATAATATGTTTGTAAAATGGGTTAACATTAGTAAACTATATAATATATAAATAAAAAGTAACATGTATTTCATCAAATCTAATAATATAAGATATTTTAATCATGATATTTTTCATTTTCAATATAAATATTTATTTTAACAAATCTGTTAAAAATATTCTAATAATATCTTAATTTTCAAAAACGTTATGTAAATATTTCAACTAATTTTGTAATTAGCAATGAACTATTATTATACATTAATATATATTCAGTTATCATATAAAATGAAAAATAAAAAGAATATTTTATTTTGTCTATTTTATAATAATAATTCATGTTAAAAAATTATTATATTGAACTAAATATGATAAATTTATATTAAGTTGATAAATTTATAAATTTTATTTTCATAAATATAAATATTTATGCTAAAAATATAATATGTTGACATAACGATTTAACATTCATAAACTATATAATACATGTGTAAAATTGACATATCTTATACTTTTGTATATATAATAATATATTATCTATAATGAATAAACGTAAGAAAATATTGGTAATAGTAAATTCAGTTTTGAAGGTAGGCAGACCATAACGAGCATAAATTTAATACAAAAGAATTTTGAATATGTTGTTTAATGCATATATTAGTTTTAGGGCTGGGCAAAAAAAACAAACCCGAAGAACCGAACCGAATCCGATTCGAAAAAGTAGTACCAAATCCGAAACAAAATTAATTAAATATCTGAATGGATTCAAATTTTTGGTATTTAAAGAATCGAAACCGAACCCGATCCGGACCGAAATATTTTGGGTACCCGAATGTATCCAAAATAGATTAATGTACATATATATTTTAACTATTTTTAGATTGAATGTATATTAAAAAGCATCTAAAATATATATAATACTTTTAAATTGTCCAAAATACTTGAAAATATATACAAATAGTCAAAAGTACATGTCTAAATAGTTAAATTATACTCAAAACACCAAAAATACATAAAATATGTACTGATTTTCTATCCAAATATTCAAATCAAACCAATTTATATGTTAAGTTTTAGTACTTTGACACATGTTATTGGAATTTATATGTGATATATTATTTTGTTTATAAATTTTGAGAAGTTTAAAATATATATGAATTTTGAAATTTTGAAAATAATTTAAACGGGTTATCCAAACCCAAACCGAACCCGCAATGATCCAACCGAACCCGAACCGAAATTTAGAAATACCTGAATGGGCTGGAATCTTTGACCCCGAAAACCCGAAATCCGAATAGACCCGAACCGAAATCCGAACGGGTACCCGAATAGCTTCTGGTCTTTAAACCTTTTCTGATATGGTATTAGGTTGTGCAACATGTAGTAAAAAAATGTTTAGGAAAAGGTTGTTTTTCGCAAAAATATAAACAGAAGGTTGCCGTCTGCAGAGGCTCGGAAGTATGCGATTCGATAGGCTCTCTCCTAATGGCAGAGGCTCTTGCATGCAGATCAAGTCTTCGACACGCAATTTTCATCAGTCTTGAGGATTTCAGAATCTTCTCGGATAACCAGACTCTCATTAGAGTCCTTAATAGCAAACTCGCACACAAGGAGATATATGGTATTGTAGCAGATATCAAAGATCTTGCAGCTTCGTTTCACTCTATCTATTTCAATTTCATCTCTCGATCACAAAACTCTGATGCTGATCATTTGTGTAAGGCGGTCTTTCGCGACCCCTAATCTGCTTTAGGTTTCTCTATGGGTCTTTCTCTATCCATTGATTTGGGATTTGTTTGGGCTGAACTCTTAAGCTTTTAATTTTCTTAATGATAATTTTAGGTTGATGAAAAAAAACAAGAACATACATAAAATAAAAATCTGGTCGCCCCGAAGAGAGAGGAAAAATA
>CM033982.1:8692121-8748428 GCA_019706035.1 Raphanus raphanistrum subsp. raphanistrum | reverse complement strand
TCGGACATATGGCAATATCTTCATGATTATTATCAAACCAGGATGAGCCACGATCTCAGAAGCTTTATTTGGAACCACTAATCAGTGGAAAATAACCAGGAAGTTGAATAAATCTCATAAGTGTTGTGAGCAAGAAAATATCTCACCTTCAATCCAGATGATTCCAGATTAGCCTGTTCGGGCATATGCCATTATCTTCATGATTCTTATGAAACTAGGATGAACCACGATCTAAGAAGCTTTATTTGGAACCACTAATCAGTGGAGAATAACCAGGAAGTTGAATAAATCTCATAGGAGTTGTGAGTAAGAAGATATCCCACTTTCTATCAGATGATTCCAGATTAGCCTGTTCGGACATATGCCATTATCTTCATGATTCTTATCAAACCAGGATGAACCACGATCTAAGAAGCTTTATTTGGAACCACTAATCAGTGGAGAATAACCAGGAAGTTGAATAAATCTCATAGGAGTTGTGAGTAAGAAGATATCCCACTTTCTATCCAGATGATTCCAGATTAGCCTGTTCGGACATATGGCAATATCTTCATGATTCTTATCAAACCAGGATGAACCACGATCTAAGAAGCTTTATCTCGAACCACTAATCAGTGGAGAATAACCAGGAAGTTGAATAAATCTCATAACTGTTGTGAGCAAGAAGATATCCCACCTTCTATCCAGATGATTCCAGATTAGCATGTTCGGACATATGGCATTATCTTCATGATTCTTATCAAACGAGGATGAACCACGATCTAAGAAGCTTTATTTGGAACCACTAATCAGTGGAGAATTACCAGGAAGTTAAATAAATCTCATAGGAGTTGTGAGTAAGAAGATATCCCACTTTCTATCCAGATGATTCCAGATTAGCCTGTTCGGACATATGGCAATATCTTCATGATTCTTGTCAAACCAGGATGAACCACGATCTAAGAAGCTTTATTTTGAACCACTAATCAGTGGAGAATAACCAGGAAGTTGAATAAATCTCATAGGAGTTGTGAATAAGAAGATATCCCACTTTCTATCCAGATGATTTCAGATTAGCCTGTTCAGACATATGGCAATATCTTCATGATTCTTATCAAACCAGGATGAACCACGATCTAAGAAGCTTTATTTGGAACCACTAATCAGTGGAGAATAACCAGGAATTTGAATAGATCTCATAAGTGTTGTGAGCAAGAAGATATCCCACCTTCTATCCAGATGATTCCAGATTAGCCTGTTCGGACATATGCCATTATCTTCATGATTCTTATCAAAACAGGATGAACCACGATCTAAGAAGCTTTATTTGGAAACACTTATCAGTGGAGAATAACCAGGAAGTTGAATAAATCTCATAGGAGTTGTAAGTAACAACATATCCCACTTTCTATCCAGATGATTCCAGATTAGTCTATTCGGACATAAGGCAATATCTTCATGATTCTTATAAAACTAGGGTGAACCACGATCTAAGAAGCTTTATCTGAAAACACTTATCAGTGGAGAATAACCAGGAAGTTGAATAAATCTCATAAGTGTTGTGAGTAAGAAAATATCCCACCTTCTATCCAGATGATTCCAGATTAGCCTGTTCGGACATATGCCATTATCTTCATGATTCTTATCAAACCAGGATGAACCAATATGTAAGAAGCTTGATTGGGAACCACTAATCAGTAGAGAATAACCAGGAAGTTGAATAAATCTCATAAGTTTTGTGAGCAAGAAGATATCCCACCTTCAATCCAGATGATTCCAGATTATCCTGTTCGGACATATGCCATTATCTTCATGATTCTTATCAAACTAGGATGAACCACGATCTAAGAAGCTTTATTTGGAACCACTAATCAGTGGAGAATAACCAGGAAGTTGAATAAATCTCATAGGAGTTGTGAGTAAGAAGATATCCCACTTTTTATCCAGATGATTCCAAATTAGCATGTTCGGACATATGGCAATATCTTCATGATTATTATCAAACCAGGATGACCCACTATCTAAGAAGCTTTATTTGGAACCACTAATCAGTGGAGAATAACCAGGAAGTTGAATGAATCTCATAAGTGTTGTGAGCAAGAAGATATCCCACCTTCTATCCAGATGATTCCAGATTAGCCTGTTCGGACATATGCCATTATCTTCATGATTCTTATCAAACCAGGATGAACCACGATCTAAGAAGCTTTATTTGGAACCATTAATAAGTGAAGAATAACCAGGAAGTTAAATAAATCTCATAGGAGTTGTGAGTAAGAAGATATCTCAATTTCTATCCAGATGATTCCAGATTAGCCTGTTCGGACATATGGCAATATCTTCATGATTCTTATCAAACCAGGATGAACCACGATCTAAGAAGCTTTATTAGGAACCACTAATCAGTGGAGAATAACCAGGAAGTTGAATAAATCTCATAACTGTTGTGAGCAAGAAGATATCCCACCTTCTATCCAGATAATTCCAGATTAGCATGTTCGGATATATGCCATTATCTTCATGATTCTTATCAAACCAGGATGAACCACGATCTAAGAAGCTTTATTTGGAGCCACTAATCAGTGTAGAATAACCAGGAAGTTTAATAAATCTCATAGGAGTTGTGAGTAAGAAGATATCTCAATTTCTATCCAGATGATTCCAGATTAGCCTGTTCGGACATATGGCAATATCTCCTTGATTCTTATCAAACCAGGATGAACCACGATCTAAAAAGCTTTATTTGGAACCACTAATTAGTGGAGAATAGGAGTTGTGAGTAGTGTTGGGGTCAAAAACGGTTATCTCGAAATCAACGGCTAAAAATATTTATCGTGCGCGGACTTTCCATAAAACAAGCGTCAAAAGCAAAGCAAGTCGTACAGCTTAAAAAAAACCTATGTTAAAGTCGATTGTTCTTGTTTTACACGATAAACTTTACGAGAAAACCAACTCAGATTTGGTCGTTAAACTTCGATGATACAATCAAGAAGAACCGAGAGACATTAGGTCCGTAGCTGATATGACACGACCATACGAAAGTATACGGAAGAAACGAGAAGTAATATAAGTTTGGACAGGCCGAACGACAAGGAATCCGCCTTTAAACTTCAAAGAGCCCGTTCTCCCAAACCGTGAGGACCCAGAAAACGATCAAGATATCAAATCGAAGCCCTCGTCGAGACGCACGTGCTGGTCCTGGCCGCCGGCGGCTAGCGCCCGTGCTGGTCCTGACCGCCGGGCGTCTAGCGCCAGTGCTGGTCCTGGCCGCCGGAAAACTTCGAAGAGCCCGTTCTCTCAAACCGTGAGGACTCAGAAAACGATCAAGATATCGAATCGAAGCCCTCGTCGAGACGCACGTGCTGGTCCTGTCCGCCGGGCGGCTAGCCCCCGTGCTGGCCGTGGCCGCCGGCGGCAAGCACCCGTGCTAGCCGTGGCCGCCGGACGGCTAGCCCCGTGCTGGCCGTGGCCGCCGGCGGCTAGCGCCCGTGCTGGCCGTGGCCGCCGGGCGGCTAGCCCCGTGCTGGCCATGGCCGCCGGGCGGCTAGCCCCGTGCTGGCCGTGGCCGGCGGCGGCTAGCGCCCGTGCTGGCCGTGGCCGCCGGGCGGCTAGCCCCGTGCTGGCCGTGGCCGCCGGGCGGCTAGCCCCGTGCTGGCCGTGGCCGCCGGCGGCTAGCGCCCGTGTTGGCCGTGGCCGCCGGGCGGCTAGCCCCGTGCTGGCCGTGGCCGCCGGCGGCTAGCGCCCGTGCTGGCCGTGGCCGCCGGGCGGCTAGCCCCGTGCTGGCTCGGGTCTTCGGACAACAATCTTCGGTACACGAATCCCAGTCTCCGGCAATCAGAAGTCTGTACTTCGAGTCTTTCCCAAGTCCTCGCAGGACGAATCATCGAGATTCCGCGTACGAAACTCCGGTTCTTACTCCAATCTAAGACCGTTGGAAACATTTCGGAAACTCGTAAGATATCGACGGGAAGGAAGATCTTAGATTCTTCGTACGAAACAGCAATGGTCATCTTAAGACACCACTCGTCTCAACTCTACGAACGAACGAAGAACTTCCAAAGAAATCGTAGAAAACAACAGAAGTCCTAGAGACGGCCCGAAAGGGACCAAACGCGATCGGACAGTCTGTCTACGATTATCTGAGATAGATACGACGATTTACGTTTATCTTTACGTAACAAGATGAATGCTAAATCGACGGAAGGATAAATGTCAAGTTTCCCGAAGATAAATGTCAAGTTTCCCGATAAACATGGAGGCCGACGAAAATGGAAAGAAGCCCGCCTTGCGGCCCAGAAGGAGAATAGACCGTCATAAGAAGGAGTATATAAAGGAGCTTTGGGAGAGGAAGAAGAAGAGAGAAAAAATCACTAAGAGAGAGAGCAAATCCGAAAATTAGGGCAGATCCGAGATTTAGACTTAGAGAATTCCTGCTAGCTTATAGAATGTAAGACTTAGGTGGCCAGACTAGCAAGGCAGAACCTAGAACGTCCGGCCGCCCCTGTCCTACTTCCGTCACGTTAGCATATCTCTACTCCTCTCGGAAAGATCCAACGTTTAAGCTTTACTTAGAGTTCCGAACATAGAAACCCTAGGCATTATTCTCGACATGCCCGTTTCTATGACTAACGCTCGTACTAGACGAACTCCGCCAGGCAGTTCGATCTCTTGTTCAAACAACTCCAACTGAACTACGTCCGACTTGATCCTCGAAAGGGGTACGTAGGCAGCCTTCCTTAAGGTCCAGTCTCAAATCTTAATAAAACCTTTTCGCATTTATTTGATCACTTGTCGTTGGTTGTCGCAGAGAATCCGGACCTTCAGGGAAAGTTAGGTTTACTTAGCTTTCCTCCGATTTACTTAATAAAAATCGACAGTGCGAATTTCGGTTCCCACAGTTTGGCGCTAGAAGGAGGGGGGACGGATTACTCTTACTCTTACGGCCGCAAAACGCTTGATCAAAGTAATGTCTGGAAATATGAAAGACAAACTCGCAGCTCACATCGACGCTGGTAAAACAACTTCAGCACTGACTGCTCCTACGACCAACGCTTATGCAAACGGTTATATAAGATTATCATCTTACGGACAAACGTCCCTAAAAACGAACACGAACACCCATAAACCGAAGGAACCGAGCAGCCGACCCCGGCCTTGGCCGTATCCGCCAGGCGGCTAGCCCCCGTGCTGGCCGTGGCTGCCGGCACCTAGCGCCCGTGCTGGCCGTGGCCGCCGGGCGGCTAGCCCCCGTGCTGGCCGTGGCCGCCGGGCGGCTAGCCCTATGCTGGCCGTGGCCGCCGGGCGCCTAGCGCCCGTGCTGGCCGTGGCCGCCGGGCGGGTAGCCCCATGCTGGCTGTGGCCGCCGGCGGCTAGCGCCTGTGCTGGCCGTTGCCGCCGGGCGGCTAGCCCCGTGCTGGCCTTGGCCGGCGGCGGCTAGCGCCCGTGCTGGCCGTGGCCGCCGGGCGGCTAGCCCCGTGCTAGCTCGGGTCTTCGGACAACAGTCTCCGGTACACAAGTCCCAGGCCCCGGCCGTCAGAAGTCTGTACTTTGAGTCTTTCCCAAGTCCTCGCAGGACGAATCATTGAGATTCCGCGTACGAAACTCCGGTTCTTACTCCAAACTAAGACCGTCGGAAACACTTCGGAAACTCGTAAGATATCAACGGGAAGGAAGATCTTAAATTCTTCGTACGAAACAGCGATGATTATCGAAGAAAGACTTCGGGAAAATTCATAAAAGACTTGGTAGTGGAGACGGATTCCTGCCTGCCGTATAAAACGGCTATGGTTAGCTTGAACACCAGTTGCCTTAACTATACGGGGAATTGAAATCCTTTCGGAAAAACAGCGTCACATCAACAGCTTTTTCTAAAGAAAAATCGTAAAAACGTCTAAGTCCCAAGACAGCCCAAAAGGGGCCCGAATCACGGCTAAACGACCCACATACGATTTTAGGTAGGATCGAGCCCAAGGCTGATATGACGGTCTGATTACCGAGTAGAGTTTCGACTGAAAATGTTTTTTAGAATTTCCCGGAAAAATAAAGACTTGGTCTCCCGGAAATCGCGGAGAAACCCCAGATTACTCATGAAACAGAAAGCACGACTGATCGGGTTACCAACCGGCGTTTCTAATGTTAAAATTCGATAACGTTTTACGGGACACCTTTCGTAAAATAAATCCTCGAAAATATTTCACGAGACACCTTTTGCATGATTAAACTCGACAACATTTTGCAAAATCACTCTCGTAAAATAAAAGGTCAACAACGTTCTAGGAAACGACTTCTTGCTGGGGGTCAAGATCGATCAAGATGAAATCGATACCTGAAAGTCCTCGGAAAAACCAAGTGTTAATCAAGAAACCTTGAGAGACCGAGTGTTGATCGAGAAACCTAAAAACCGATAAAAACGCACAAGTGACACGAGGAGCACGGTCCCGGGCGGCTAGACACAGCGTCCCGCTCTAGGCGCCCTCGGGCGGCTAGACGCAGACTCCTGCTCTAGGCGCCCCCGGGAACTGTTCGGCGAACGCGGCAAATCCTCGCAAAACTATTCCGACGATAGTCCAATCCAATACTTTGCACCTTTCGTAAAATAATCCTAGACAATACTTCACGAGACAGCTTCTGCGCGATTAAACTCGACAACATTTTACGAAACAGTTTCCGTAAAATTAACTCGACAACATTTTGTTGAAAAACTCTCGTAAAGTAAAAGCTCGGCAATATTTAACGAAATATCATTCGTAAAGAAAAAAAATATCATAAGCTTCTTGACCTGACCAGTTCACTCATAGCTTGACGAAATATCAAGCCTCACTCAAGTGACGTCTTGCCAATCATTTTCGCTTGTCCGCCCACCTTAGCCTTCTTCGAGTTTCGCCTACTTCTCCTCCCTTTGCTTCAACGATTCTGCACTATTCCTTCGGGTACATGGTCGATTTAACCAACAGTACAAAGAAACGAGGATATGAACTTAGGCGAAGACCTTTGACAATAAAACGTTAGAAGATAAAGAGGAACAGACATGAGGCAATCTCGAGTAATCAATGAGACTAAGGTACGTCCGACTTAGGAAATTTTATCATAGGAAAGGAATGGGAACGTCTTGTAAACTGCCGTAAAATTTAGGGAACTTAGAACCTAGGTGGAAAGTCTAGCAAGCTAAGTCTTAGGCATTATCTTCCAGTTTTGTTCTATAGTTTCTTGACTGCCTAGGCAGAACACGCAAACCGATCTAATCTCTCGAAAATCCGAGAAACGATCGCCGCGCATCCTTGGCATACTCATTCCGCTTCCGTGAGACTAATGGCTCGACGGTGAGCTACAAAATTAACGAAATAACCTTCGGTAAAACTTCATGAGTAACCCGAAGCAACTTTCGCCAAAAAAAAAAAAAAAAAACGAAGTCAAAGCGGAAACATTTTCCGTGTAAACCACGGAAACAAGGCTACTTTGACTATCTACGATTTTCTATCTCCATGAAACCGGTCATCCATTACTTTATACGAAGCATCTATCGTATAACTGAAACCTAAAGTGAAAAATCGTTTCAAAAAGCCATCAGCCATAACTCGGAAAAACCCGCTACGCTTGGCATGTCAATCTCGATGAACGATATTCGGCCCTCGGCCAACTACGCCTTTTCATAAAGCCCGAGCATGCACTCGACATCGCCATTAAGGACAATCGTCAACTAAACACGATCTTAACGGTAACACAAAGGGTCATGGACTGGTCCTTTACCAACGACTTCCTTGGCTAAACGGCTGAAGTCAGCCTCCATACTTAGCGACCACCGCTCCAACCGTGTAACGGCTAAAAAAGACAATCCACGATTTGTCGTAAAACGTCAAACGGATATTATGCAAGTAGTTTGTCGTATAACCCAAAATCGGAAATCATACGATAACGAAACTCGATCCTAACAACCAAATGGTTAAACGGAAAATCTTAAACTTATCATCAAATCGATTAAGTTCTATACGCCCCATAAAACGCGGCACGAAAAGAAACGCTCGTAGCAAAGCTCCTAGAGCTATACGAGTCATTCTTACAAAAACAAATCTCAGAAGGCCAACACTTCACGAAACATAGTGAAGTTAGACGCTTCCCCCCTGGTAAAATTTACGCGACCCTTCGTTCCTAAATCCTCAACACAATTCGCCAACTACTAAATGGCTGCGACAACGGATCCAGTATCCATAAAACGATTATCACATCCAGACACATGTCTCTCATCGCTTACACCTAAAATCGCTCGCTAAAAAGTAGCATACGGACCAAGCGACAAAATCACAATCCGAAGTGACTACTCGGATTCTATCCTTAACACTTGACGAAAGTATAAATCAAATCATAAGCGAAAGCCCATAATCCTCTTATGGCATGAGAAAAATAAAATCGCAGCACTGCGAGACGTCGCTTCGTGCTCGGATAAACATTTTCCGATAACAAATTCATACGCCTTCAAAATGGCATCATTTCGTTGTTGCTGATCACAACAAACGAACTCTAACGTCCTAAACAGACAAGCCACCTAAGGGTAGGCTCTTTTACATCCGACAAGGATCCCATAGCGCGCTATACAAAAAATCCAAATTTGGTTCAGCACTTCGTAAAGGAAGTAGCTCGATTCGTGCCCAGACAAATCATATAAGCCGATACCACTTCGCGGATTTTAAAACGGTACGAATCAGGTTAAAATCACAAACAGGCAAAACGAAAGCCGATTTGTCATCGCATAGCCTCAGTCTGAGAGTAAACCTAGGTCTTGCCCTAAACCCAGCCTTGCTGGTATCTTAACATCTCATAGGCATAGCGTCAACGACGCGAGATCCCAAAACTTGTCTCTTCACTTAAGTCTGTACGTTTCCACGAATTTTCGCGTAAATCGTAAACCGCAGGAAAATCTCGCTTTGTACAAACGACGGATACGGTGATCATCAGGGAGGCAGGAATGAGACGACAACTCACACCCTGTCCCTCTAACTTCGATGGACAGAAGTTCTAAAAACGCAAGGATTGAGCCGCAGAGTTCAACAGGTGCCCTGAAAAAGGTCGGGATTCGAAGCCACCAACGGCCAGTCCCACAAATGTACATCATGATCTCTTTTTGGCCGAGACGCAATCAAAATAAAAATCTCTGAAGGGATTGATAAACCAAGACGCTCCCCGGAGCGTTATCTTCATCCTCGAAACTCACCCAAAGTAGGAACGGTCTCACCGTCGCCTCCATTGGTCGCACCACCGCTGCATGTCTTATATGCGCCGGCTTCGCAATCCTTGACTGCATGGTCCTGGTCCTCCGAACCCTCCGAATCCAGGACAAGGGTGCACACGGAGTTCAGACCAGCGAGAATCGAGTCGAAGTTGAGCAACGAACTCACGGTCTTCCCGACATCACGTTCGAGATCGCCAATCAAAGGTGATGTGGATTTCCGCAATGAAATACTATTAGCCAAAAATTTCGATTTTCAACTCATAATCTTCCGCCCGCAAGATCGTCTCTGCGTCTTACAGGCTGGGGGGCTAACTGTTGGGGTCAAAAACGGTTATCTCGAAATCAACGGCTAAAAATATTTATCGTGCGCGGACTTTCCATAAAACAAGCGTCAAAAGCAAAGCAAGTCGTACAGCTTAAAAAAAACCTATGTTAAAGTCGATTGTTCTTGTTTTACACGATAAACTTTACGAGAAAACCAACTCAGATTTGGTCGTTAAACTTCGATGATACAATCAAGAAGAACCGAGAGACATTAGGTCCGTAGCTGATATGACACGACCATACGAAAGTATACGGAAGAAACGAGAAGTAATCTAAGTTTGGACAGGCCGAACGACAAGGAATCCACCTTTAAACTTCAAAGAGCCCGTTCTCTCAAACCGTGAGGACCCAGAAAACGATCAAGATATCAAATCGAAGCCCTCATCGAGACGCACGTGCTGGTCCTGGCCGCCGGCGGATAGCGCCCGTGCTGGTCCTGACCGCCGGGCGGCTAGCACCAGTGCTGGTCCTGGCCGCCGGAAAACTTCGAAGAGCCCGTTCTCTCAAACCGTGAGGACTCAGAAAACGATCAAGATATCGAATCGAAGCCCTCGTCGAGACGCACGTGCTGGTCCTGTCCGCCGGGAGGCTAGCCCCCGTGCTGGCCGTGGCCGCCGGCAGCTAGCACCCGTGCTGGCCGTGGCCGCCGGGCGGCTAGCCCCGTGCTGGCCGTGGCCGCCGGCGGCTAGCGCCCGTGCTGGCCGTGGCCGCCGGGCGGCTAGCCCCGTGCTGGCCGTGGCCGCCGGGCGGCTAGCCCCGTGCTGGCCGTGGCCGCCGGCGGCTAGCGCCCGTGCTGGCCGTGGCCGCCGGGCGGCTAGCCCTGTGCTGGCCGTGGCCGCCGGCGGCTAGCGCCCGTGCTGGCCGTGGCCGCCGGGCGGCTAGCCCCGTGCTGGCTCGGGTCTTCGGACAACAATCTTCGGTACACGAATCCCAGTCCCCGGCAATCAGAAGTCTGTACTTCGAGTCTTTCCCAAGTCCTCGCAGGACGAATCATCGAGATTCCGCGTACGAAACTCCGGTTCTTACTCCAATCTAAGACCGTCGGAAACATTTCGGAAACTCGTAAGATATCAACGGGAAGGAAGATCTTAGATTCTTCGTACGAAACAGCGATGGTCATCTTAAGACACCACTCGTCTCAACTCTACGAACGAACGAAGAACTTCCAAAGAAATCGTAGAAAACAACAGAAGTCCTAGAGACGGCCCGAAAGGGACCAAACGCGATCGGACAGTCTGTCTACGATTATCTGAGATAGATACGACGATTTACGTTTATCTTTACGTAACAAGATGAATGCTAAATCGACGGAAGGATAAATGTCAAGTTTCCCGAAGATAAATGTCAAGTTTCCCGATAAACGTGGAGCCCGATGAAAATGGAAAGAAGCCCGCCTTGCGGCCCAGAAGGAGAATAGACCGTCATAAGAAGGAGTATATAAAGGAGCTTTGGGAGAGGAAGAAGAAGAGAGAAAAAATCACTAAGAGAGAGAGCAAATCCGAAAATTAGGGCAGATCCGAGATTTAGACTTAGAGAATTCCTGCTAGCTTAGAGAATGTAGGACTTAGGTGGCCAGACTAGCAAGGCAGGACCTAGAACGTCCGGCCGCCCCTGTCCTACTTCCGTCACGTTAGCATATCTCTACTCCTCTCGGAAAGATCCAACGTTTAAGCTTTACTTAGAGTTCCGCACATAGAAACCCTAGGCATTAATCTCGACATGCATGTTTCAATGTCCAACGCTCATACTAGACGAACTCCGCCGAGGCAGTTCGGACATATGGCAATATCTTCATGATTCTTATCAAACCAGGATTAACCACGATCTAAGAAGCTTTATTTGGAAACACTAATCAGTGGAGAATAACCAGGAAGTTGAATAAATATCATAAGTGTTGTGAGCAAGAAGATATCCCACCTTCTATCCAGATGATTCCAGAGTAGCCTGTTCGGACATATGCTATTATCTTCATGATTCTTCTCAAACCAGGATGAACCACGATATAAGAAGCTTTATTTGGAACCACTAATCAGTGGAGAATAACCAGGAAGTTGAATAAATCTCATAGGAGTTGTGAGTAACAAGATATCCCACTTTCTATCCAGATGATTCCAGATTAGTCTATTCGGACATAAGGCAATATCTTCATGATTCTTGTCAAACCAGGATGAACCACGATCTAAAAATCTTTATTTGGAAACACTTATCAGTGGAGAATAACCAGGAAGTTGAATAAATCTCATAGGAGTTGTGAGTAACAAGATATCCCACTTTCTATCCAGATGATTCCAGATTAGTCTATTCGGACATAAGGCAATATCTTCATGATTCTTATCAAACCAGGATGAACCACGATCTAAGAACCTATATTTGGAAACACTTATCAGTGGAGAATAACCAGGAAGTTGAATAAATCTCATAGGAGTTGTGAGTAAGAAGATATCCCACCTCCTATCCAGATGATTCCAGATTAGCATGTTCGGACATATGGCATTATCTTCATGATTCTTATCAAACGAGGATGAACCACGATCTAAGAAGCTTTATTTGGAACAAGTAATCAGTGGAGAATTACCAGGAAGTTAAATAAATCTCATAGGAGTTGTGAGTAAGAAGATATCCCACTTTCTATCCAGATGATTCCAGATTAGTCTGTTCGGACATATGTCAATATCTTCATGATTCTTATCAAACCAGGATTAACCACGATCTAAGAAACTTTATTTGGAAACACTAATCAGTGGAGAATAACCAGGAAGTTGAATAAATATCATAAGTGTTGTTAGCAAGAAGAAATCCCACCTTCTATCCATATGATTCCAGATTAGCCTGTTCGGACATATGCTATTATCTTCATGATTCTTCTCAAACCAGGATGAACCACGATCTAAGAAGCTTTATTTGGAACCACTAATCAGTGGAGAATAACCAGGAAGTTGAATAAATCTCATAGGAGTTGTGAGTAACAAGATATCCCACTTTATATCCAGATGATTCCAGATTAGTCTATTCGGACATAAAGCAATATCTTCATGATTCTTGTCAAACCAGGATGAACCACGATCTAAAAAGCTTTATTTGGAAACACTTATCAGTGGAGAATAACCAGGAAGTTGAATAAATCTCATAGGAGTTGTGAGTAACAAGATATCCCACTTTCTATCCAGATGATTCCAGATTAGTCTATTCGGACTTAAGGCAATATCTTCATGATTCTTATCAAACCAGGATGAACCACAATCTATATTTGGAAACACTTATCAGTGGAGAAGAACCAGGAAGTTGAATAAATCTCATAGGAGTTGTGAGTAAGAAGATATCCCACCTCCTATCCAGATGATTCCAGATTAGCCTGTTCGGACATATGCCATTATCTTCATGATTCTTATCAAACCAGGATGAACCAATATGTAAGAAGCTTGATTGGGAACCACTAATCAGTAGAGAATAACCAGGAAGTTGAATAAATCTCATAAGTGTTGTGAGCAAGAAGATATCCCACCTTCAATCCAGATGATTCCAGATTAGCCTGTTCGGACATATGCCATTATCTTCATGATTCTTATCAAACTAGGATGAACCACGATCTAAGAAGCTTTATTTGGAACCACTAATCAGTGGATAATAACCAGGAAGTTGAATAAATCTCATAGGAGTTGTGACTAAGAAGATATCCCACTTTCTATCCATATGATTCCAGATTAGCCTGTTCGGACACATGGCAATATCTTCATGATTATTATCAAACCAGGATGAACCACTATCTAAGAAGCTTTATTTGGAACCACTAATCAGTGGAGAATAACCAGGAAGTTGAATAAATCTCATACGTGTTGTGAGCAAGAAGATATCCCACCTTCTATCCAGATGATTCCAGATTAGCTTGTTCGGACATATGCTATTATCTTCATGATTCTTATCAAACCAGGATGAACCAAGATCTAAGAAGCTTTATTTGGAACCACTAATCAGTGGAGAATAACCAAGAAGTTGAATAAATCTCATAGGAGTTGTGAGTAAGAAGATATCTCACTTTCTATCCAGATGATTCCAGATTAGCCTGTTCGGACATATGGCAATATCTTCAAGATTCCTATCAAACCAGGATGAACCACGATCTAAGAATCTTTATTTGGAACCACTAATCAGTGGATAATAACCAGGAATTTGAATAAATATCATAAGTGTTGTGAGCAAGAAGATATCCCACCTTCAATCCAGATGATTCCAGATTAGCCTGTTCGGACATATGCCATTATCTTCATGATTCTTATCAAACTAGGATGAACCACGATCTAAGAAGCTTTATTTGGAACCACTAATCAGTGGAGAATAACCAGGAAGTTGAATAAATCTCATAGGGGTTGTGAGTAAGAAGATATCCCACTTTCTATCAAGATGATTCCAGATTAGCCTGTTCGGACTTATGGCAATATCTTCATGATTATTATCAAACCAGGATGAGCCACGATCTCAGAAGCTTTATTTGGAAACACTAATCAGTGAAGAATAACCAGGAAGTTGATTAAATCTCATAAGTGTTGTGAGCAAGAAGATATCCCACCTTCAATCCTGATGATTCCAGATTAGCCTGTTCGGACATATGCCATTATCTTCATGATTCTTATGAAACTAGGATGAACCACGATCTAAGAAGCTTTATTTGGAACCACTAATCAGTGGAGAATAACCAGGAAGTTGAATAAATCTCATAGGAGTTGTGAGTAAGAAGATATCCCACTTTCTATCCAGATGATTCTAGATTAGCCTGTTCGGACATATGCCTTTATCTTCATGATTCTTATCAAACCAGGATGAACCACGATCTAAGAAGCTTTATTTGGAACCACTAATCAGTGGAGAATAACCAGGAAGTTGAATAAATCTCATAAGTGTTGTGAGCAAGAAGATATCCCACCTTCTATCCAGATGATTCCAGATTACCCTGTTCGGACATATGGTATTATCTTCATGATTCTTATCAAACCAGGATAAAACACGATCTAAGAAGCTTTATTTGGAACCACTAATCAGTGGAGAATAACCAGGAAGTTGAATAAATCTCATAGGAGTTGTGAGTAAGAAGATATCCCACTTTCTATCCAGATGATTCCAGATTAGCCTGTTCGGACATATGGCAATATCTTCATGATTCTTATCCAACCAGGATGAACCACGATCTAAGAAGCTTTATTTGGAACCACTAATCAGTGGAGAATAACCAGGAAGTTGAATAAATCTTATAGGAGTTGTGAGTAAGAAGATATCCCACTTTCTATCCAGATTAGCTTTTTTAGACATATGGCAATATCTTCATGATTCTTATCAAACCAGGATAAACCACGATCTAAGAAGCTTTATTTGGAACCACTAATCAGTGGAGAATAATCAGGAAGTTGAATATATCTCATAGGTGTTGTGAGCAAGAAGATATCCCACTTTCTATCCAGATGATTCCAGATTAGCCTGTTCGGACATATGCTATTATCTTCATGATTCTTATCAAACCAGGATGAACAACGATCTAAGAAGCTTTATTTGGAACCACTAATCAGTGGAGAATAACCAGGAAGTTGAATCAATCTCATAGGAGTTGTGAGTAAGAAGATATCCCACTTTCTATCCAGATGATTCCAGATTAGCCTGTTCGGACATATGGCAATATCTTCATGATTCTTATCAAACCAGGATGAACCACGATCTAAGAAGCTTTATTTGGAACCACTAATCAGTGGAGAATAACCAGGAAGTTGAATAAATCTCATAACTGTTGTGAGCAAGAAGATATCCCACCTTCTATCTAGATGATTCCAGATTAGCCTGTTCGGTCATATGGCATTATCTTCATGATTCTTATCAAACGAGGATGAACCACGATCTAAGAAGCTTTATTTGGAACCACTAATCAGTGGAGAATTACCAGGAAGTTAAATAAATCTCATAGGAGTTGTGAGTAAGAAGATATCCCACTTTCTATCCAGATGATTCCAGATTAGCCTGTTCGGACATATGGCAATATCTTCATGATTCTTATCAAACCAAGATGAACCACGATCTAAGAAGCTTTATTTTGAACCACTAATCAGTGGAGAATAACCAGGAAGTTGAATAAATCTCATAGGAGTGTTGAGATGAAGCCATAAAGATCAAGAGAAGAGACATGAGCGACCAGAGCTATGGAGATAAATTAAGGAGGGAGTTTTGAGTTCATACAAGAGTGACTTGCAAGGCAAGCAAATAAGTGAGGAGGATTCAAATATCTCACCATCAGTTTCCATAAGGTTTGGAATATATTAAACAAGTGGAAGAGAACCGTTGGGGATCAGGACACAAGAAGATCACATGTTGTGGGAAGCATGAAAGAGAAAGAGGAGATGTCACTATCCAAGATCAGGCGAGAGTGACTTGGTCTGGTTCTGTCTACACTAGTTTATTATTCTTATTGTATCATTGTCAAACTCTTGTATTCTATTTAAAGAACATGGCTGAAGCCTAAATAAATCAAGGAATTATTTTCTCTCCTTCTCTCTCTCTCAAACTCGTCACAAACTCTCTCTTTCTCTCATTGTTCTTCATTTCTCTAGTAACATATCTCTTTGATTCTCTTATCCTATCAATTCTTACATGGTATCAGAGCTCTAAGCTCTTGAAACCTATCTTTCTTCCGCAAATTCTCTGTGTTTTTATTTCTATTTTGGCAAAGTTCATCCTGTTCTTGGGGTGTTCTTTAATCTTGTTTCCAGAATTTGCCAAAAATAGCAAAGTTCTTCCAAAGTTTGTTTTCTCACTCTGATAATCCTCTTATTAGTTGTTCTTGATGTTCTTCAGCTATTCTTGATGGAAAAATCAGAGATCTTCATTCATGTAACCCTAGAGGGGTCTAACTATCTGATATGGTCAAGAGTGACCAGATTCACCTTGGGGAGTCATGGACTTTGGGACAGCCACATCATGAAGGCTGGAACTTCAAAGAGGATGACTCAAGAAGATATCAAGCTCACACGCCTGAAGCATGACAACAAGTGGGTTCAAGAGGATCAGCAAACACTTGGAATCATACACAATTCTCTGTCTCCACCAATCTTGAAGGCACACTCTCACATTCAAACCGCCAGGAATCTATGGGAGACTCTTCAGACTGGCTATGGAAGTTTATGGGAGAGTCTTCAAGTTGTTTATGAGCAGGACAAGTTTCTTAGCTTACTACTACACCTGGATTCAACCTACAACAATCTGATAAATTATTTCCTTAGAGAAGGAAAAGTACCAGACTTAGGAGAAGCTGGTGTTCTTAGAAGTCAACCAGATGGATATGAGCTCAAGGAGTTTGAGCATTCAGTGATTCAAGGAAGAACCATGTACTCAGCGCTCAGTAGTGATCCCACTAAAGAAGAAGGGTGGAGAAGTGAGACTGGCGCAACCAACCCTGATGGTCCAGCAACCAGGAGAGACTTTGATCTCTTTATCAAAGCTGCCCAATCCCTTATCTCATCCAAGAAGGCTGGTATATCATCTCCTGACTCTAAACCCATTATTATAGATTCAGGAGCTAGTCATCACATGATTAGTGATAGGAACTTGATTAGTGATATCCAGCCTGCTACTGGAAATTTTCTGATAGCTAATGGTGATAAGGTGAAGATAGAAGGGATATGGAACCTTAGGTTGTTTGATAGGGAATCAACTGCTTTATATATGCCTAAGTTTACATCTAACCTGTTATCTGTGAGGAGAGCTACTGTTGATCTGAGTTGTCAGGTTGTCTTCAGACCAGATGAGGTTGAGTTTCAAGATTTAAAGACAGGACAGGTTATTGGAAGAGGCCACAGCCATCAGGAGCTGTATCATCTCCAAAAGACTCAACTAGCTGAATCTTCCTCATGTTGCTTGGTCAGTACATCTGCTGGGGTTGAGAGCACTATATGGCATGCTAGATTGGGGCATCCGCACACTAGAGCTCTCAATCTGATGCTTCCTGGAGTGGTGTTTAAAAATGATGAGTGTGAAGCATGCATCTTGGGGAAGCATTGCAAGACAGTATTCCCAAGGTCCAACACGATTTATGAGAAGTGTTTTGACCTGGTTCACTCTGATGTGTGGACTGCACCTTGTATGTCCAGAGAGAATCACAAGTACTTTGTTACCTTAATTGATGAGAAGTCCAAGTACACTTGGGTAACACTGATCCAGTCTAAGGACAGAGTCTTGGAAGCTTTCAAGAATTATCATTCTCATGTCACCAACCACTTCAGTGCTAAGGTGAAGATTCTCAGGTCAGATAATGGTGGAGAGTACACAAGTGGAGCTTTCAAGCAATTTTTATCTCAACAAGGGATTATTCATCAGACCAGCTGTCCTTATACTCCTCAGCAAAATGGAGTTGCTGAGAGGAAGAACATGCATCTTATGGAGGTGGCTAGATCAATGATGTTCCACATGAGTGTTCCAAAGCGGTTCTGGAGTGATGCTGTGGTTTCTGCTTGTCACCTGATCAACAGAACCCCAACTAGAGTTCTCAATGATCTCTCTCCTTATGAAGTTCTCAACAAGAGCAAGCCATCTCTGAATCACATGCGGGTGTTTGGATGTATCTGTTTTGTATTGGTACCAGGAGGGCAGAGGAACAAGCTTGATGCAAGAAGCACAAAGGCAGTGTTCATTGGGTATTCTCCTCACCAGAAAGGCTACAAGTGTTATGTACCAGAGACCAGGAGGGTCTTAATTTGACGAGATGTCAAGTTCATGGAGTCTAGGAGTTACTATGATGGGAAGAATTGGGAATATTTGGAGAATCTATCCCAACCTACTTCAGATAGAGTTGATAGTCTCAGAAGAGTAATGGAGAGTCTTGGCATCAGTGTACCTATTGAGAGGATACCTGAAGTACAAGAAACAGTACCAGTGCAACCAGGATTGGGAAGTGATAATGAGAACACAGAGATCACTCACCTTGATCCTGAGGGGGACAATCAAGCTAAACAACATCAAGAGGATGTCTCAGCAAGTCATGATCAAGCTGAGAATCATGCGCAAGAAGAACAACATCATAGTACTCAAGAGGAGCCAGTGGTGAGTTCAAACCAACAGAATAATGGATCAGTGACACCTGAAGAAGGTTTAACAAATCCACAACTAAGAAGAAGTGCTAGGATCAAGCAACCAGCATCAAACTGGAAGAACAACCGAGTCTACTTCAACTCTCAAGCTGTAGCTCATCCTATACAAGCAGTGTGCTCTCTAGCTCAATATCCTCAAGAACATGTGGTGTTTATTGGGGAGTTGGATCAAGAGTACATCCCAAAGTCCTATGAAGAAGCCATGGAACATGCTGAATGGAGGGAATCAGCGGGAAGTGAGACTAGTGCCATGATCATCAATGATACATGGTATGAAGCAGAGTTACCCAAAGGCAAGAGGGCAGTAACAAGCAGGTGGATCTTCACAATCAAATACAATGCTGATGGTACAGTAGAGAGGCGTAAGACAAGGCTGGTAGCAAGAGGCTTCACTCAGACCTATGGAGAGGATTATCTAGACACCTTTGCGCCAGTAGCCAAGCTGCACACCATAAGGATAGTCCTATCTTTGGCAGTAAATCTAGAGTGGGATCTATGGCAGATGGATGTGAAGAATGCTTTTCTACAAGGAGAGTTGGAAGATGAAGTTTATATGAAGCCACCTCCTGGTCTAGAGTATCTGGTGAAGCCTGGAAATGTCCTTAGACTGAAGAAAGCCATCTATGGATTGAAGCAATCACCTAGAGCTTGGTATCACAAACTAAGCACTACACTCAATGGGAGAAGTTTTGTGAAATCTGAGGCTGACCACACGTTGTTCACACTGACCAGCAAGAAGGGAATTATTGTGATCTTGGTATATGTGGATGATATCATCATCACTGGCAGTGATAAAGAGGGCATACTTGCAACTAAGGCATATCTCAAGTCATCATTTGATATCAAGGATTTGGGAGAGCTCAAATACTTCCTAGGCATTGAGATATGCAGATCCAAGGAGGGTCTATTCCTATCTCAAAGAAAGTATACATTGGATCTGCTAAGAGAGGCTGGTGATCTAGGAAGAAAAGCTGCAAAGACTCCACTTGAAGATGGGTACAAAGTGATGCGTGAGGGGGAGATTGAGAATCAACCATACACTGATGTTAAGCATTATAGAAGGATGGTTGGAAAGCTTATATATCTTACCATTACTAGACCAGATGTGTGCTTTGCAGTCAACCAAGTAAGCCAGCATATGCAAGCTCCCAAGATGTATCACTGGGGCATGGTTGAGAGGATACTAAGGTATCTAAGAGAGGCGCCAGGACAAGGAGTGTGGATGGGATGCAACAAGAGTACTGAAATAGTGGGGTATTGTGATGCTGATTGGGCTGGAGACAGAGTAGATAGAAGATCTACAACTGGCTACTGCACCTTCATTGGAGGCAACTTAGTGACTTGGAAAAGCAAGAAGCAGAAGGTTGTGTCATGCTCAAGTGCTGAGGCAGAGTATATAACCATGAGGAAGCTGACAAGTGAGCTTATATGGATCAGGAACCTGCTTCATGATCTTGGGATAGAAACAACATCTCCAATCACCATGCATTGTGACAATCAAGCGACAATACACATAGCATCTAACAATGTGTTTCATGAGAGGACTAAACACATTGAAGTAGATTGCCACAAGGTCAGACAAGCTGTTGAGCAGAGAATCATCCTACCATGCTATACAAGAAGTGAAGACCAACTGGCTGATGTCTTCACCAAAGCTGCAAGTTCAAAGGTTTGCGAGTTCATACACTCAAAACTTGAACTTGTGGATCTCTCATCTCACTGATCCTCTAACCATGAGGTGTTCTACTCTTTTTCCTTGATATGTTTTTGTCCCACTGGGTTTTGCATATCAAGGTTTTAATGAGGGAATGCTTCATGGTTTCCAATCTTGACTTGTTTCACATGGTCAAGCTTGAGGGGGAGTGTTGAGATGAAGCCATAAAGATCAAGAGAAGAGACATGAGCGACCAGAGATATGGAGATAAATTAAGGAGGGAGTTTTGAGTTCATACAAGAGTGACTTGCAAGGCAAGCAAATAAGTGAGGAGGATTCAAATATCTCGCCATCAGTTTCCATAAGGTTTGGAATATATTAAACAAGTGGAAGAGAACCGTTGGGGATCAGGACACAAGAAGATCACATGTTGTGGGAAGCATGAAAGAGAAAGAGGAGATTGTTGGGCCCAAATATGACCCCCTAGCTAGTGATAGACAATAAGAAATGATAACAGGCCGCGAAAGGCCCATCATGAATTCAATCTTCAAAAACAGCTAAGTCAGATCCAGAGGCTGTGAGCTGGAGAGGTTCATCAGAGAGGTCAAGGAAAAGAGGCGGCTCGTTGACAAGTAAACAGGCGCAGGACCCGGTCAAAGAGGTAGCTCGTGGACAAATAAATAGGCGCAGGACCCGGTCAAAGGGGAGCTGTTACAAATCCCTCAAATCACGGAGGGGATCTCGGGAACCTGTTGGTAGCAACTGACGGAGCCTGGGGCTATTTAAAGAGAAAGTGAATCAAGAAAGAGGATTCATTCGACCCTTATTCATTTTCACGATTATTGATATCATCTCTAGAGCAGTTTATTATCTTTGTAATCATCAAGAGAAACATCTTTTGTAACCCTTCTTTTATTACATTATCAATACAAATCATCATTCATTCTACAAGTTCTTACGGGATTCAGCCCACGATTATCTTTCCCTAATCTTTTCCTAAACTATAACCTGACCTAAAAATCAGGAGGTGAGTTTAATCCCTCACAATTGGCGCCGTCTGTGGGGAAGAAACAATGGAATCACTTACTCCAACTTAAGGATGAATCCAGTCGATCAGACAACAAATTCATCTAACCGATGAACAGTATCCCGATGAACAGTACTCAGATGAACAGTACTGGAAGAACAGTATCTCGATGAACAGTATCTCAGTGAACAGTATCTCGATGAACAGTATCTTGATGAACAGTATCCCAATGAACAGTATCCCGATGAACAGTACTCGGATGAACAGTACTGGAAGAACAGTATCTCGATGAACAGTATCCCGATGAACAGTATCTCGATGAACAGTATCTCGATGAACAGTGCTGGAGCAGCCAACACGAGAACCTCCAGTGGGATCGATCCAGGGCTCCCAGCCCTCGTTTCTCCTCAGCACCAACCTGCTCCGAACCAGACGGAGGCTCAGCTCTCTGAGATCCGTCGCATGATGATGCAGCTGGTAGAAAAAGCTCAAGAAGGTGAGCGTACAATGCAACAGCTAGCCGCTCGGCAGCAACGATCCGAAGAGGTCACTAGATCTCTAACCGCAACAACCCAACCACCGCAACGTCAGGGCTCGGGAGTGACCTTCCGAGATCGAATAACTGACCCCTCGTTCCCTCGAGGACGTCTCGACTTTTCCCTTGATAACACTGGATCGGGAGAACAGGGACCAGCTTTCCAAACGCCTCATGCTAGGACAGCTCCCGTGTTCAGTCCACCCCTCACCAGTGCTATGGGAAGCAACATAGCATCGACTAGCTCTATTCCCGATCAGGTTACTGGTCAGAGCGCTCGCTTACCTCCTCCACCACCTATTCTTAGGTCAGGAGAAGGAGTATCCGATCCGTCCGGGGGCAGAACGTCAGCTCCGGTGTTTCGGGCCAGAAACCTAAACACGAATCCGGGCGAACATCAAAGGACGGATGCTGATCCTACAGCTTGCCCCACTAACCTAACTCGTCAAAATAACCCAATAGCCAGTGAGAAAATCAGCCCACCGAGCACTTGGAAAAATGATCGAACACGATTCCATCAGGGACCTGTTCGCCAGGTACATGTTCGTCAGGTACCTAACGATGACCCGACTGTCCTTCCTCTAGAGGGACCTGAGGCTATTCGTAGATATATGGAGCGGACTCACGCAGCTCTCCAAAAGCTGGGTGCTCAAGTCCACAAGGCAACGAGCTCAGCTCCCGAGATCGAGAGCTTGATCGAGGAGACCAATGGGACTCCATTCACTGACAGAATTACCGGCTCTTACATAAGAGACACCCGAAAAATTAGGATCCCCGAATACGACGAGACCTCAGACCCAAAGGCTTACCTGAAAGCCTTCCGGTTCGCTATCGTGAAAGCTCACTTTACGAAAGAAGAATGCGAAGCAGGTTACTGCATGACATTCGCCGAAAATCTAGTCGGAACAGCCCTCGAATGGTTCTCTGGTCTCGAACCAAATTCGATAGATAGCTTCGACCAGTTAAGCAACGCTTTCATGAAGCAATACTCGACTCATATCCTGAAGCAAGCATCCGAGGCTGACCTCTGGAAAATCAGACAGGGGTGGGAGACTCACTACGAGCCTACATCGAAAAATTCAGAGCAGTGAGAACTAAGCTCTCAAACCCCAACGACCAGGTCGCCATCGAGGCTCTCAAAAGAGGTCTCTGGTATAAATCGGAACTTTGGTCGGAGCTAACGCTCAATCCTCCCCCAACTATCGACGATGCTCTTCATAAAGCGTCTAGATACGTCAACTTGGAAGAGGAAACAGCTGTACTGGATAAACTCCACAAGAAACCCCAGAATCACCCGAAAGGTGAAGCCTCAGAAGCAAAATGGCCTCATAAAAAGGGGAACTCTCGAAACAATCAGACCCAGCGAGAACATTCCTATGCAATCGAGAAAGATAAGGAAGAAAAATCTGTCGCCGCAGCCAACAAAACCCCCTGGTCAAAAGGATATGATGAGAACAAACATTGCTCTTACCATGATCGGAAAGGGCACGCAACCGAGGAATGTTTGGACCTCCAACGACAACTGGTAGTTAAATTTGCTGCCGGAGAAATAAAGGGCTTGGACCTCAAGAAACCACACCCCTACCAGAAAAGAGGTCCTGAAAAAGAGACCGATTCACCACCCCCAGCTCCTAAGAAAAGAGTCGACATGGTCCTCGGGAAACTCCCCCAAGGAAAAAGCCTACAAGTTGATGCCCTCCTGAGCAAACCGCTACCTCAATCGAGCCCCAGCTCAAGGGTAGACTACATCCTCGGAGGATCCGATATGTGTCAAGACTCCGTTAATTCTATTAAAACTCATGTACGGAAGGCTGTGTCTAACACTCAATCCAAGCCTCCTAACCCCGAGTCGAACACTAAGATCTCCTTTTGGGAAAGTGAGACGTCAAACCTTGACAGACCTCACGACGATATCCCATCACCTTGAACATCGCAGGGTACGAAGTACCCAAGCTCATGGTAGACACCGGGAGCTCCGTCGACCTCATTTTCTATAACGCCCTAAAGGGGATGGAAATAGATGAGTACGAAATCGTCGACCAGAAAGCTAGCCTCATAGGCTTTTCCGGAGAAACAGCTACCTCATTGGGAACTATTAAGCTCCCAATTATAGCTGGCGGAATCATGAAAATGATGAATTTCGTAGTCATCGACAGACCTTCCCCGTTTCACGCGATCCTAGGAAGACCTTGGATCCATAAGATGAAAGCAGTAGCTTCAACTTATCACCAATGTGTGAAATTTCCGACACCTGAAGGGATATCTACCGTGCATGGTAACCAAAAGATCTCCTGGATCTGTTACCTGGGAGGATTCGAAATTCTCAAAGAATCACCTCGATAGCAATTACAGATCCAGGAGGGTCGTGAGATACAACAGAATATTCGAGGTCCTCCTAAGAACCTCACCGAGCAAGTTAGTATCGACGACTCAAATCCTGAAAAGCAAGTGAGTATCGGATCCGAGCTACCTCTCGAGACTAAGAAGGAGCTCATCGACTTTCTAAAAAGCAACGTCAGAACCTTTGCATGGACCACCAGAGACATGAAGGGTATAAACGCCGACGTCACTACTCACAAGCTTAATGTAGACCCCACTTTCAAACCGATCAAACAAAAGCTTCGCAAGCTAGGCCTAGAAAAGGCTCAAGCTGTTAAAAACGAGGTTGACCGACTTATGAAAGCTGGGTCCATTCGTGAGGTACATTACCCAGACTGGCTAGCTAATCCAGTAGTTGTAAAAAAGAAGAATGGGAAATGGAGAATCTGCGTAGATTTCACCGACCTAAATAAAGCTTGTCCCAAAGATAGCTTCCCGTTACCTCACATCGATCGTTTGGTCGAGGCCACTGCTGGCCACCAGCTCCTGTCCTTCATGGATGCCTTTTCAGGGTACAATCAAATTATGATGGATCCCGACGATCAAGAGAAAACCGCATTCATAACTGAATGAGGGACCTATTGTTATAAGGTCATGCCTGTGAGGGGTAAAACTCACACCTAGATTTTAGATCAGGTTTTATGTTTAGGAAAGGTTAGGGAAAGATAACGTGGGCTGAATCCCGTAAGAACTTGATGAATGAACTTCGATTTGTATTGGTAATGTGATAAAAGAATGGTTACAAGAAGATGTATCTTTCGATGAATATAAAGATTACAAGAGTATTATGATGAGAATGTTTTGGTGAATGTTGAGTAAAATCTGAATAGAATCGGATCCTCTTCTTGGTCTTCGACCTTCTCTTTTTATAGCTTTGGACTTCTTTAGATTGTTTGCAACTGATCTCCGAGATCCTCTCCGCTTGAGGTGGAATCTGCAACAGCTTCCCCTTGACCGGGTCCTGCGCTTCTTCTGGTTGCGACGTGAGCTTCCTCTTCGTCGTGACCTCCTTAGTTAGGATCCTTAGCTTTCAGCCTCCGGTTCTAGCTTAGCTCTCTTTTAGACTTCAGACTCGTGATGGGCTTGTCGTGACCCATCATCATCTTTATTATTGAATAATCAGCTACCGGGCCATATTCGGGCCCAACAGTTGCCCCCAGCTCTCGAAATGAGGTTTCGTTATTCTCGGGAGCTAAACCTAGCCGCCCAAGCTAGATTCTCTTGTTGAGATCATGATTACTAGCTATCTCAACCGCATTTATTCATATCCGATCGGACGGCTGTAATCCATCTCTAGTAAAATCAACGGTTTTAGATTTAAGCGAGTTTAAATTTCAATTTCCGATTTTCGAGACGTGATGGGATATAAAGCTGAGAGAATTAACTGCTTGTCTCTCCACTTTCTCCACGCCTCTCGACGGTTTCCAAGGTAATTCACACCTCTCTTCTTTATTTTACCGTTTTTTGTCGTTATTATTTTTTTATCCGCCTCTCGATCAATCTAGTTCTTCATCTTGAATTTCTCTCTGAGATTCTGCCTTAGATCGATTCTATTCTTTTACTTCCTGCTTTCCCTTTCCTTCCCTATCATGAGTCGAAAAGAAGGTTCCGGCGAAGTTCAGATCTCAGCCTCCGGCGCCCGTATTATGAAGGTCAAACAGGAAGCTGGTGAGAAGATGGCGGAAGCCAAGAAGAAAAAGAGTAAAGACTCGATCGGAGCAAGAGTTAAGAGGATGAAGAAGAAAGGCGGCAAGAGCGCCTCCTCCGGTCCTCACTTCCCTTCCCTCTTGAAGGGTCAGGACGTTGTCAATCTTGCCGTTCAGGCTCACGGCAAGAGCGATCTAGTTAGAGCTTGTGCTGAAAACGAGAACCCCGAGACCGCTCCGGAGGGTTGGTTCTGCGTTCATGAAAAATATATCTCCAAGTGCCACCTTAGATTTCCTCTTCCCACCCTTTTGCTGGATCTCTTAGATCATTACCAGCTAGCTCTTCCTCAGCTTTGCCCGTCGGTCATTCGAGTGATAAACGGGTTCATCACTAGAGCCAAGGAGGAAGGAGTTATCGTTGGGTTATCTGAGTTAATGAGTCTCTTCTCGATAAAGGAGAGCACTTCCAAGGATGGCGGGAGCGGTACCTACTATCTCCCCTGTCGTCCAGGGCTAGGCATTTTCAAGTTCTCAGCCAGTGACGATGACTGGCGCAGGAAGTATTTTTATGTCAAGATTGAGCCTTCCACGGTTCCTGTAGGTCGTGACCTTAGGAACGCATGGTCCGATATTTCTGGTTAGGATTTTAGGGATATGCTCACATGTTTATTTTTGTTTGTCATGTTGTGCTAATTGCCTTTTGACTCTTTTTGCAGAAATCAAAGATCCTGTCAAGTTATCTAGCAAACTTACCAGATCTCTCTACAGGAAGCTACAGCATAGCCCTAACACTTGGGCAGCTTACACTACTTCGAGAGTTGGATCAGCTAGGTTCCCTGAACGGTACCAAGCGTCCTTCCCTGATTCAGTGACGGTTGCTGGTTTAGAAGGTATCTTTTTATTCACAATTCGTGATTTTTACTATCCGAATTTGTCTTATGCGACTAATGGATTTTTTTTTTATGTCTTAGTTTCTGAAGGTGATTCCATTCTCGAAGTTTCCTCCGGAGCAAGTACTTCTTCGAAGACTCAATCACAGAAGATGCCAATTCAACCTTCCTTCCGTTCCAGGGGTAGATCGACCAAGGCTGCCAGCTCCTCTAGAGGAAGTGATAAGAACCAAGGAGGATCCTTCCTCGACTCTGTGAAGGAGGTTCTTGATGAAGGAGGCTCTGCCCCTGCTAAAGATGTCGGCTCTTCGGAACCCAAGGTTCAGGAAGTTGGCCTTCCCTCCGAGGTCCCGATGGCTGAAGCTGATCCTCAAGTAATGAGGGATCCTCCGGAGTCTGAGCCCCCGAGGAACAAGAGGTCCCGAACCGACCAGGTTGATAGACCTTCGAGGTCTTCCTCCTCCTCCTCTAGAGGAGGAACCGTTGGCTGGAACTTTTCTCATTCAAAGCCTGGATCGGTCTTGGACGATCCGTGGGGTTTGGCTACTCTGATGAGGCACATGAAGAGTCCCGGGTGTCCCCTCCCCTCGATCTCCAATATCACGCACAAGGATGAGTACGTCGATATTGCTCATCACATGGGTCAGGTATGGAGTTTATTTCATCTTTCAGCTTTGTCTTTGGAAGATTTTGCTAAATCGTTTTCCGTTTTCCGCAGCTAGCCGGAGCTATTAACAGAGCCCAATTCAAGTTTGAGGACGCTGTACACAATGCTCCTAGCGCTGAGGAATTAGCCCAGGTCACTGAGTTGGTCAAGGCTAACAAGACTGAGCTCAACCAGACTCGGGCTCTGATCTCGGATCTCCAAGCCGAGGTGAAGAGACTTGGCTCTAAGTGTGATGTTCAGCAAGGGACGATCGAGAGCCAGCTGATTGACCTCCAGGTGAAGAATAGGAAGATTGGGGAGTTGGATGCTGCCCGGAATATAGCCGAGTATCAAGTCAAGGAGCTGATCTCCACATCCCAGAACAGCCAGAGGAACAAGGAAGCTGAGGTCAGGCTAGCCGTCCGGAGGGGAAAGAAGGAGGTAGCTGAAGCCTACAACAAGATTCTGGTTATTGTCAAGGAGAAGTTCTCCAAGAAGAAAGATGAAGTCGACCTCCTGGTTCATGCCCAAGAGATTCAAGCCAACACCGAGCTCCTGAAGGACATACTGGATGGTGAGATTAAGAGTACTCAAGATGAGTATGATAACTTGGTGGCGCTAATGCCGGAAGCTGTTGCGGCGTACGAGAAGGCTCAGGTTTCGGACTTCTCGATTGGCAAGCTCCCTCTTCCCCAACTCTCTGAGAGTTCAGGTACTTTCGAGATTAATATGTTTAACCTCTCCTTTTCCGGAGAGTTCGGTTCTAATTTGGGATTGGTGGGTTCTTACTCAGCCCCAGTCGAAACCGCCTCTGGAGGTAGCGACAAGGAGATGGAGGAGGTTCCTGAGGAGGAAGATCCAGCTGGCAAGGGAGTTGAGAAGAGCTCGGATGACAAGGAAGTTTAAGAACTGATGCTCTTTCGTGTTTTCTAGGATTTCTGCCCGATGGGCTTTGTTTTTATTTGTTTCTCAAACTTATAGCCTGAGGAGGCTTTTAAACCTTTATCTGTTGCATTTTGAATCTTTGGTTAGCCTGGGGAGGCTTTTAAACCCTTGTTTCAAACTTGGTTTTCTTGTTTCGTTTTTTAGTTTTTGGCTTTAGTCGCGAAATATGACAGCTTAATCATAATCGATCCTTACGATAAATCTGGAAGACTTTGGTCGTTTTTTTTTGTTCCTTAAGAGGATTTCTTGAAGTATCGGGATTAGCTTAGGGTTTTTAGGAACCTAAGTTTAATCTGGTCACCTTAGGTGGTGGTTCTTGGAAACTTGAACTTGTTTGTGGGATTTTAAGACCCGTTGAAGTTTGCTTAGGATTTTAAGACCTTTATGATTTGATGAGGATTTTAAGACCTCGAAGATTTGATAAGGATTTTAAGACCTTGAAGAATTTGACAAGGATTTTAAGACCTTGGAGATTTGGTAAGGATTTTAAGACCTTAGATCCAGGTTCGTCGAGACCTGATACTGTCTGAAGGATTTTAAGACCTTTAGGTTCAGGTTCGTCGGGACCTGATATTGCTTTGAAGGATTTTAAGACCTTTAGGATTGTTAAGGATTTTAAGACCTTAGGTCCAGGTTCGTCGAGACCTGATATTGTCTGAAGGATTTTAAGACCTTAGGTTCAGGTTCGTCGAGACCTGATATTGCTCTGAAGGATTTTAAGAACTTTAGGATTGTTAAGGATTGAGATAACGAGAATAATTTCTTTATTGATAATTGGATACATGGTATCGTAGTAATCGTACAATTGCTGTATTACGATGATCATACACTTGCTGCGCGGGCTATGTGATTTTAATCAGACATATGCCCCCTTTGATTGTAGTGAACGAAGTGTTTGAAATGAGGTTGGGGCTGCACTCATGACGGAGTTGCCTACGTACCCAGTCAAGGGATCAAGCCTAACGTAGTTCGGGAATTTTAGGTACCTAATGATAATATCTCTTAAGATTCGTGGCGTTCCACGATCTGATTTCAGGTACCCCGGTTCGCACCTTTCGGAGCTTGTAAACGCCAGGTCGTACTACATGGATGATCTGATAGGGACCTTCCCAGTTAGTTCCTAACTTCCCAGCATTTGGCTCTTTGGTTCCTTCGAAAACTTTCCTAAGTACTAGGTCACCTACAGCAAACTGCCGGAGCCTGACTTTGGAATTGTACTGTCGTGCCATTGCTTGCTGATAGTTCTGAATGCGAATCAAATCTCGGTCCCGTCTTTCCTCGATTAGATCGAGGCTGTCAGTTAGGAGTTGATCATTAGCTGCGGGATTGGATGTACAGAATTCCCGGCGGAGGCTACCAGCAATGGTTTCAGCTGGAACGACGGCTTCCATCCCATATGCTAAGGAGAAAGGAGTTTCTTCTGTAGCTTTTCGTGGGGTGGTCCGACATGCCCAAAGTACTTCAAGTAACTTCTCTGACCAGAGTTCCTTCTGGGTTCCGAGGCGTTTCTTGAGGTTTGCTAATACTGATTTATTAGCAGCCTCCGCCTGTCCGTTACCTTGAGGTCGGCGAGGTGATGAGAAGGTCAGGCGAATATTCCACTTGTCACAAAATATTTTGAAATCGTGGGATATGAATTTTCCTCCATTGTCAGTTACGATTTCGTATGGGACGCCGTGTCTACACACAATATCTTTCCATACAAATTGCTCGACCTCGACCCTGGTTACCTGCTGGAAAGCTTCAGCCTCTATCCATTTTGTGAAGTAGTCCGTTAAGACTAAGAGGAAGCGTAGCTTCTTCTTTCCACTTCCTGATGGTACTAGTGGTCCCACGATATCCATGGACCATCTCATAAATGGATAAGGGGCAGATATGTTAGACAGCTTTTCCGCAGGTTGGTGTATAATCGGTGCATGCCTCTGGCATTTGTCGCATGAAGAGGAATAGGCCTCACAATCTGCAATAATGGTAGGCCAGAAATATCCTTGTCTTTTGATTCTGATGGCTAAAGCTCTTCCTCCAGAGTGGTTCCCGCAGGAACCGTCGTGCATTTCCTTCATGAGTCTCATAGCAACGAGGCCATGGACGCATTTTAGGTAAGGTCCGGAAATGCTTCGTTTGAGGAGGACAGATTCAGTTACGCAATATCTCGCGCTTAATGCTTTGAGCTTTCGAGCCTCCCATTTATTGGGTGGAGTCTTCCCCTCCAGGATGTATTGCGTGATTGGAATTCTCCAATCCTCTCTTCCTACAACTTTATTATGAAGAGACGAGGGAGGTTCCTGTTCGGGACCTGGTGTCGTGGTGCCCCCGGAGGTATTGGTAGGATTGGGCTCCAGGGAGTCTGAATTCCGAGGAATACCTCCAGATGCATTTTGGAGAGCTGTACGGCTTCTGGTTTTAACTCTGCAGATGACTGGGTCTGAGTTGGTGCCCCCGGGGGTATTCTCGAGATCAGGCTCTAAGGAGTCTGAATTTCGAGGAATATCTTCCGTGACTTGGATTATGTTCCCGGAGGTATGCTTTTTTGCGCTGCATATTCTGGTTTTTGGAAACCAAAATGTTGTGAAAACCTGGGTAGCTACTGCTTCAGGGCAGGTACCTTCGGGTTGCGCTTTTAGTTTGCTCTCTTTTTTAGCTTTAGTAGCTATGTCGATGCTTGGTTTCTCGATTCCTTCTACGGGTATGATTCGTTTTACGAGGGGGTCTGATGTGGAGGCTAAAGCAGCCAATGCATCTGCTGAGGAGTTCTCACCTCGTGGGATTCTCGTTAGCTCGAATTTGTCGAACTGCCTAGTGAGGTTCTGGACGACTTCGAGATATGCCCCCATTCTTTCGTCCCTCGTTTCATATTCTCCGTGAAACTGGCTAGCTACTAGCTGTGAATCACTATAAGCGTTTAGCTCTCGGATTCCGAGGCTTAGGGCGAGCTTCAACCCTGCGATTAGTGCTTCATATTCAGCTTCGTTGTTTGAGGCGCTGAATCCGAGCCTATATGACTGCTCGATGGTTTCTCCTGCTGAAGAAGTTAGCCTTAGACCGATACCGGAGCCCTGTTTTGATGAGGCTCCGTCGACGTATAGGCTCCACTTCGGAGATTCCATTTCGGAGTCTAACTGCTCGGATGTCAACTCGATGATAAAGTCAGCGAGGACCTGAGCTTTCGCTGCTGCTCGAGGTCTATACTCAATATCATATTCGCTGAGTTCTATGGCCCATTTAGCCAATCGCCCTGACTGGCTGGGGCTGTGCAAGATCATTCGTAACGGTTGTGAGGTCATTACGACGATCGAGTGCGATTGGAAGTAAGGTCGCAATTTTCTGGCGGCTGTTACGACTGCTAGAGCTAGTTTTTCCATTGCAGGGTACCTGGTTTCGGCGTCTATCAAACTTTTACTGGTGTAATAGACAGGTCTTTGTTCGTTTTGTTCTTCTCGTACTAGAACGCCGCTGACTGCAGCAGTTGATACAGCGAGATATAGGTACAATGGCTCTCCTATTACTGGTTTAGATAGGATCGGAGGTTCGGAGAGGTAAGCTTTCAATTGCTTGAAGGCTTCCTCACATTTCTCGTCCCATAAGAACTTCTTATTATTTCTTAGAAGTTTGTAAAATGGGAGGCATTTATCAGTGGACTTGGATATAAATCGATTCAATGCCGCGATTCGTCCAGTCAATCTCTGTACCTCTCTGGTTGTCTTAGGTGACGGCATTTCTAGGAAGGTTGCTATCTGCTGCGGGTTGGCTTCAATGCCTCTTTCGGTTACGAGATAGCCTAGGAACTCGCCTGATGGTACCCCGAAAGTACATTTAGTGGGATTGAGCTTCATATCGTACTTGTTCAGGATATCGAAGCATTCCCTTAAGTGGGAGATATGATCTTCTCCAGCTGAGGATTTGACTAGCATGTCGTCGATATAGACCTCCATGGTTTTTCCAAGTTGTCCAGCAAACATCTTATTTACTAGCCTCTGATAGGTAGCTCCTGCGTTTTTTAGTCCGAATGGCATAACCTTATAACAATAGGTTCCTCGTTCGGTTATGAATGCAGTTTTCTCCTGGTCCTCAGGATCCATCATGATTTGGTTATATCCTGAGAAGGCATCCATGAAGGATAGGAGTTGATGGCCGGCTGTTGCTTCAACCAGGCGGTCGATGTGAGGTAACGGGAAGCTGTCTTTAGGACAAGCTTTGTTTAGGTCTGTGAAGTCTACACAGATTCTCCACTTCCTGTTTTTCTTCTTTACCACTACTGGGTTAGCTAACCAGTCGGGGTAATGTACCTCTCGAATGGACCCAGCTTTCGTAAGTCGGTCAACTTCGTCGTTAACAGCTTGAGCCTTTTCGAGACCTAGCTTACGACGCTTCTGTTTGATCGGTTTGAAAGTAGGGTCAACTTTTAGCTTATGGGTGGTGATGTTCGGGTCTATTCCTTTCATGTCATTGGTGGACCATGCAAAGGTTTTGACATTGCTTTTCAAAAAATCAATGAGCTCCTTTTTTGTCTCAAGAGGTAGCTCGGACCCGATGCTCACCTTTCTTTCAGGATCTGAGTCGTCGATGCAAACTTTTTCGGTTAGGTTCCTGGGGGGACCTCGAATATTTTGTTGCATTTCGCGACCTTCCTGGATCTGTAATTGCTATTGGGGGGATTTTTTGAGGATTTCGAATCCTCCCAAATAGCAGATCCTGGATATCTTCTGGCTACCGTGTATGGTAGCTATCCCTTCGGGTGTTGGAAATTTTACGCACTGATGGTACGTTGAGGCTACTGCCTTCATTTTGTGGATCCAAGGTCTTCCCAAAATCGCGTGGAACGGGGAAGGTCTATCGATGACTACTAAGTTGGTCATTTTCATTATTCCGCCAGCTATGACTGGGAGCTTGATTGTTCCCAATGAGGTAGCTGTTTCTCCGGAGAAGCCTACGAGATTAGCTTTTTGGCCAATAATTTCGTAGTCGTCTATTTCCATCCCTTTTAGGGTGTTATAGAAAATGAGGTCGACAGAGCTTCCTGTGTCTATCATGAGCTTAGGAACCTCGTATCCTGCGACGTTCAGGGTGACGATCAACGCATCATCGTGAGGTCTGTCAAGGTTTGAGGTCTCGCTCTCCCAGAAAGAAATCTTAGTGTTGGATTCAGGATTAGGAGGCTTAGGTCCAGTGTTAGACACAGCCTTCCGCACGTGATTCTTAATGGAATTGACGGAGTCTTGACATATGTCTGATCCTCCAAGGATACAGTCCACCCTCGAGTCGGGGTTCGATTGATGGGAGGGTTTGCTCAAGAGAGCTTCGACTTGTAAACTTTTTCCTTGGGGGAATTTCCCAAGAATCATGTCGACTCTTTTTTTGGGACCTGGAGGTGGCGAATCGGTTTCCTTCTCAGGTGACCTCTCGCGTTTCGGGGAAGTGTCCCTGGAACCTCTTTTTTGATAAGGTGGCGGCTTTTTAAGGTCCACGCCCTTTATTTCTCCGGCTGCGAATTTAGCTGCCAGCTGGCGTTGGAGGTCCCAACACTCTTCGGTTGAGTGTCCTTCGCGATCGTGATAAGAGCAATGTTTGCCTTTATCGAAGCCTTTTGACCAGGGAGTTTTGTTTGCTGCTGCAACAGGTTTCTCTTCCTTGTCTTCCTCGATTGCGTAGGAATGTTCTCCCTGAGTTTGATTATTTCGAGGGTTACCCCTTTTATGAGGTCCCTTAGTCTCGGAGGAGTCACCTTTCGAATGATTCTGTGGTTTCTTGTGGAGTTTATCCAGTGCAGCTGTCTCCTCCTCCAAAGTAATATATTTGGTGGCTCTATGAAGAGCATCATCGATAGTTGGAGGAGCATTGAGTGTTAGCTCTGACCAGAATTTCGATCTATAGAACAGACCTCTCCTAAGGGCCTCGATGGCAACTTTGTCGTTAGGATTCGAGAGCTTAGTTCTTATTGCCCTGAATTTCTCGATGTAGACTCGTAATGAGTCTCCCATTCCTTGACTAACCTTCCAAAGGTCGGCCTCAGAGGCTTGCTTCTGGATATGGGTTGAATATTGCTTCATAAAGGCGTTGGTTAATTGATCGAAATTGTCTATCGAGGCTGGCTCGAGACCGGAGAACCACTCAAGGGCTGTTCCGACCAAGTTTTCGGCGAATGTCCTACAGTAACCTGCTTCACATTCTTCCTGTGTGAAATGGGCTTTAACAATTGCCAGTCGGAAAGCTCTCAAATAGGCTTTTGGGTCGGAGGTCCCATCATACTCAGGAATTCTGATTTTTCGGGTATCTCTTATGTGAGAGCTGGCAATTCTGTCCGTGAATGGAGTTCCACGGGTTTCCTCAATTAAGCTATCGATTTCGGGAGCTGAACTCGTAGCTTTATGGACTTGAGCTCCCAATTTCTGGAGAGCCGCGTGAGTTCGCTCCATATATCTACGGATAGCTTCAGGTCCTTCAAACGGAAGGACGTTTGGATCGTTCGCAGGTACCCGACGGGTAGGTTCCTGACGTAAACGAGTTGGCTCATCCTCCCATGCGGTTGGTGGGCTAAATCGCTCGGCATTTCTTGGGTTATCGGAGTCTATCCTTTGATAACCGTCCCCATTCGGGATCGAGCTTCTAGTTTGATAAACCGAAGCTGACGCTCTGCCCCCAGATGGGAAGGACATTCCTGCTCCGGACCTAGGATCAGGCGGCGGAGGAGGTAAACGAGTACTCCTGTCAGTGACCTGACCGGGTGTGGAACTAGTTGTTGCTATGTTACTTCCCATAGCACTGGCATTAGGTGGATTGAACACGGGAGCTGTTCCAGTATGAGGTGTCTGGAAAGCAGATCCGCGTCCTTCCGGGGTAGTGCTATCAGGGGAAAAGTTTAAACGTGCTCGGGGAAATGAGGGATCGGTTAATCGATCATGAAAGGTGACCCCCGGAGCCTGACGTTGCGGTGGTTGGGTTGTTGCGTTTAGAGATCTAGTTATCTCTTCGAATCGTTGTTGACAAACAGTCAGCTGATGCATCGTGCGCTCACTTTCCTGAGCTTTATCTACCAATTGTATCATCATCTGGCGGATCTCAGAGAGCTGAGCCTCCGTTTGATTCGGAATGGCTTGCTGCTGAGGATTCTCGGTAATCGGGAGACCGGAGGTGTTTCCACCTGATGACCTCGGGTTAGTAACTCCGGTTGTAGTTTGGCTCGTTCGAGCATCAACCGCAAGGCTGTTGCCCAGATCGGTGGTCGCCACGTTGAGGCTCTGTGATTACAAGACTAGAGCCTCCGTCGTTCGGTGAGCCATCGCCCTGAATCGGGAGGTTAAGGTCAGACGGGGTTGTTGTCTGATCGGTAGGATTCATCCTCAAGTTAGAGTAAGGGATTCGATTGTTTCTTCCCCACAGACGGCGCCAATTGTGAGGGGTAAAACTCACACCTAGATTTTAGATCAGGTTTTATGTTTAGAAAAGGTTAGGGAAAGATAACGTGGGCTGAATCCCGTAAGAACTTGATGAATGAACTTCGATTTGTATTGGTAATGTGATAAAAGAATGGTTACAAGAAGATGTATCTTTCGATGAATATAAAGATTACAAGAGTATTATGATGAGAATGTTTTGGTGAATGTTGAGTAAAATCTGAATAGAATCGGATCCTCTTCTTGGTCTTCGACCTTCTCTTTTTATAGCTTTGGACTTCTTTAGATTGTTTGCAACTGATCTCCGAGATCCTCTCCGCTTGAGGTGGAATCTGCAACAGCTTCCCCTTGACCGGGTCCTGCGCTTCTTCTGGTTGCGACGTGAGCTTCCTCTTCGTCGTGACCTCCTTAGTTAGGATCCTTAGCTTTCAGCCTCCGGTTCTAGCTTAGCTCTCTTTTAGACTTCAGACTCGTGATGGGCTTGTCGTGACCCATCATCATCTTTATTATTGAATAATCAGCTACCGGGCCATATTCGGGCCCAACAATGCCATTCGGTTTAAAAAATGCAGGAGCTACCTATCAAAGGCTAGTGAATAAAATGTTCGCTTGCCAGCTCGGGAAACCATGGAGGTCTATATTGATGATATGCTAGTCAAATCCTCAATTGGAGAAAACCACATTTCCCACCTAAGGGAATGCTTCGATATCCTCAACAAATACGATATGAAGCTCAACCCTGCTAAGTGCATCTTCGGGGTACCTTCAAGCGAGTTCCTCGGCTACCTCGTAACCGAAAGAGGCATCGAAGCCAACCCGAAACAGATAGCTACCTTTCTGGAAATGCCGTCACCTAAGACAACCAGAGAGGTACAGAGATTGACTGGACGAATCGCAGCATTAAATCGATTCATATCCAGGTCCACCGATAAGTGCCTCCCATTCTACAAACTTCTAAAAAATAATAAGAAGTTCTTATGGGACGAAAAGTGCGAGGAAGCCTTCAAACAATTGAAAGCTTACTTCTCCGAACCTCCGATCCTGGCTAAACCAGTATGGGAGAACCGCTATATCTTTACCTCGCTGTATCAACCGCTGCAGTTAGTGGTGTGCAGGTACGAGAAGAGCAAAACGAGCAAAGACATGTCTATTATACCAGCAAGAGTCTGATAGACGCCGAAACTAGATACCCTACTATGGAAAAACTAGCTCTAGTTGTCGTAACAGCTGCAAGAAAATTGTGACCTTATTTCCAGTCGCACACAATCGTCGTAATGACTTCACAACCATTGCGAACAATTTTGCACAGCCCTAGCCAATCATGACGATTTGCTAAATGGGCAATAGAGCTCAGTGAATACGATATCGAGTATAGACCTCGAGCAGCAGCAAAAGCTCAGGTCCTTACCGATTTCATAATCGAGCTAGCTTCCGAACAACTAGACTTGGAAAAGGAAGCTCCGAAGTGGAGTCTGTACATTGACGAGCCTCGCCAAGACAAGGTTCCGGCATCGGTCTAAGGCTCACCTCCTCAGCTGGAGGAACCATCCAACAATCCTACAGGCTCGGATTCAGCGCTTCTAATAACGAGGCTGAATACGAAGCATTAATTTCAGGATTAAAACTCGCCCTAAGCCTCGGAATTCGAGAACTGAACGCTTATAGTGATTTACAGCTAGTAGCTAGCCAGTTCCACGGCGAGTATGAAACAAGGGACGAAAGAATGGGGGCATACCTAGAAGTTGTCCAGAACCTCACTAAGAAGTTCAACAGATTTGAACTAACGAGGATCCCACGAGGAGAGAACTCCTCAGCAGACGCGCTGGCTGCTCTAGCGTCAACATCAGACCCCCTCGTAAAACGGATCATACCCGTAGAGGGAATCGAAAAGCCAAGTATCGACATACCTACCAAAGCTGAGATCGATAGCAAGCCGAAAGAGCAAACGGAAGGTAGCTACCCCCAGACGGTAGCAACCCAAGTTCTTACAACGTACTGGTTCCCAAAAACCAGAATTCGTAGCTTTAAAAAGCATACCTCAGGGGGCAAGATCCAGACCTCGGATTCACCTGTCCACGCAGCCAGGACCAGGAGTCGTTCTGCTTTTGAAAGCGCATCCGAAGAAACAACCCAGACTCCGGAGAACAACACCAGAACTGGAGATATTCCTCAGAATTCAGACTCCTTCGAGTCTAATCCGACCAATATCTCCGGGGGCAATAAGACATCAGGTCACGACACTCAGCGACCTGAACAAGACACATCAGGTCACGACACTCAGGGACCTGAACAAGACCCGCCCTCATCTCTTCATGACAAAATCTTTGGGAGAGAGGATTGGAGAATACCGATCATGCAGTACATCTTGTAGGGTAAGATCCCCCCCCCAATAAGTGGGAGGCCCGAAAACTCAAAGCATTAAGCGTAAGATACTGCATAATCGAGTCAACCCTCCATAAACGAAGCATTTCCGGACCTCACCTAAAGTGCGTCCATGGCCTCGATGCTATCAATCTTATGAAAGAAATGCACGCATGCTCCTGAGGAAACCACTCTGGGGGCAGAGCTCTAGCTATCCGAATCAAAAGGCAGGGCTATTTCTGGCCCACCATTATCGCTGACTGCGAGGTTTAATCCTCTTCATGTGATAAATGCCAAAGGCATGCACCGATTATACATCAACCTGCGGAAAAATTATCCTCAATATCCGCTCAGTACCCGTTCATGAGGTGGTCCATGGACATCGTAGAACCACTCATAACGTCAGGAAGAGGAAGGCAGAAGCTACGCTTCCTCTTGGTCTTGACAGACTACTTCACGAAGTGGATAGAAGCTGAAGCTTTCCAACAGATAACTAGATTCGAAGTCGAAGGATTTGTGTGGAAAAACATTGTCTGCCGCCACGGCGTCTCGTATGAGATCGTAACCGACAATGGAGGACAGTTCATTTCTCGCGACTTCAAAGCATTTTGCGACAAGTAGAATATCCGCCTTACCTTCTCAACACCTCGACGACCTCAAGGTAACGGTCAGGCGGAGGCTGCTAATAAGTCAATATTAGCAAACCTCAAGAAACGCCTCGGAACCAACAAGAAAACATGGTCTGAAAAGATACATGAAGTACTTTGGGCATGACGAACCACCCCGAGAAAGGCTACAGAGGAAACCCCTTTCTCTTTAGCCTACGAAATGGAAGCTGTCGTTCCGGTGGAAACCTCCACTGGGAGCCTCCGTCGAGAGCTTTGTACGTTTGATCCCGAAGCTAACGACCAGCTCTTATCAGACAGCTTCGATTTAATCGAGGAACGACAAGACCAAGTTTTGCTTTGGATTCAAAACTATCAGCAAGCAATGGCCCGACATTACAATTCCAAAGTCAGGCCCCAACAATTCGTTGTAGGTGACCTAGTACTTAGGAAAGTTTTCGAAGGAACCAAGGAACCAGATGCTGGGAAACTAGGGACCAATTGGGAGGTCCTTACCGGATTATCCACGTGGTACGACCTGGCGTCTATAAGCTCCTGAAGGTACGAACCGAGGTACCTGAAATCAGATCGTGGAATGCCACAAATCTGAAGAAATACTATCATTAGGTACTTAAATTCCTCGAATTATGTTAGCCTTGACCCCTTGACTGGGTATGTAGGCAATTGTGTTATGAGTGTAACCCCAATCTCATTTTAACACTCTTTCCACCATGGCGAAAGGGGGCATATGTTTGAGAACATATAGCCCAAACATCGATTGTATGATTATTGTGATACCATGTATCATATTATCAATAAAGCAATTATCTTCGATACCTTGACTTTTTAACAAATTCAGGTCTCTACGAACCTGAACCTAAGGTCTTAAAATCCTTCGAACAAACTCAGGTCTCTACGAACCTGAATCTAAGGTCTTAAAATCCTTCGAACAAATTCAGGTCTCTACGAACCTGAACCTAAGGTCTTAAAACCCTTCGAACAAATTCAGGTCTCAATGAACCTGAACCTAAGGTCTTAAAATCCTTCGAACAAATTCAGGTCTCAATGAACCTGAACCAAAGGTCTTAAAACCCTTCAAACAAATTCAGGTCTCAATGAACCTGAACCAAAGGTCTTAAAACCCTTGAAACAAATTCAGGTCTCAATGAACCTGAACCTAAGGTCTTAAAAACCATCAAACAAATTCAGGTCTCCGTGAACCTGAACCTAAGGTCTTAAAAACCTTCAAACAAATTCAGGTCTCCGTGAACCTGAACCTAAGGTCTTAAAACCCTTCGAACAAATTCAGGTATCCGTCAACCTGAACCTAAAATCCTCAGTAATCTCGAAGGTCTTAAAATCCTTCCAACAAACTCAGGTCTCCACGAACCTGGACCTAAGGTCTTAAAATCCTTAGTAACCTCGAAGGTCTTAAAATCCTTCAGGCGAAATCAAACTTCGACAAACCTAAATCTAAGGTCTTAAAAATCCTTAGAAACCACTAAAGGTCTTAAAATCCTTATCAAATCTCAAAAGGTCTTAAAATCCTTATCAAATCTCAAAAGGTCTTAAAATCCTAAGCAAACTTCAATGGGTCTTAAAATCCCACACACGAATTCAGGTTCCCATGAACCCCCTCCTAAGGTCTTCAGAGTAGCTCAGGTTCCTAAAAACCCGGAGCTAATCTCAATGTTTCAGGAACTCCTTCTAAGGATCCTCGTAATCAAATGTACTCGAAATCTTCGAGACCTGATAAGTCATTGGACATTGTATATAATAATCACGATACATGTCCTAACTGAAACTTCCACTTGACAAAAGTCAATCTCATCCAAGAAACGATCAAACCAAGTCAAATGACTTAATACGAAAAACAAAACCAAAATTTGAATAAAAGGGTTTAAAAGCCTCCCCAGGCTAACGAGGGTTCAGAAGACCCTAAGGTTTAAAAGCCTCCTCAGGCTATAAGTCTGAAACGTAAACAAAGCCCATTGGGCAAAAGTCATGAAAAGCAACATTACAATTCAAAAAGAGCCGCAGCTCTTAGACATCATTATCACGGGAGCTCATCCCGACATCCTTGTCTCCCTCGACTGGATCACTTTCTTTGGCTGGATCTCCCTCATCTGCCTCCTTGTCATCGCCCATCTGGGACGTCTCGACTGGAGCTGAATCAGGGCCCACCAAACCTAAGTTAGAACCATACTCTCCGTAAAAGGATAGATTAAACATGTTAATCTCGAAAGTACCTGAACTCTCTGAGAATTGAGGAATGGGAAGCTTGCTGGCCGAGAAGTCGGATACTTGCGCCTTTTCATACGCAATCGTAGCCATCAGATTAAGCAAAAGAAATCTTCAATAAAGATAACTGTTGCTCGAGATCTCAACAAAAAGATTGATGCTCGGCGGCTAGGTCTAGCTTCCGAGATAAGGAATCTTATCTCGAAAGCTGGGGGCAACTGTTGGGCCCAAATATGTCCCCCTAGCTAGTGATAGACAATAAGAAATGATAACAGGCCGCGAAAGGCCCATCATGAATTCAATCTTCAAAAACAGCTAAGTCAGATCCGGAGGCTGTGAGCTGGAGAGGTTCATCAGAGAGGTCAAGGAAAAGAGGCGGCTCGTTGACAAGTAAACAGGCGCAGGACCCGGTCAAAGAGGTAGCTCGTGGACAAATAAATAGGCGCAGGACCCGGTCAAAGGGGAGCTGTTACAAATCCCTCAAATCACGGAGGGGGTCTCGGGAACCTGTTGGTAGCAACTAACGGAGCCTGGGGCTATTTAAAGAGAAAGTGAATCAAGAAAGAGGATTCATTCGACCCTTATTCATTTTCACGATTATTGATATCATCTCTAGAGCAGTTTATTATCTTTGTAATCATCAAGAGAAACATCTTTTGTAACCCTTCTTTTATTACATTATCAATACAAATCATCATTCATTCTACAAGTTCTTACGGGATTCAGCCCACGATTATCTTTCCCTAATCCTTTCCTAAACTATAACCTGACCTAAAAATCAGGAGGTGAGTTTAATCCCTCACAGAGATGTCACTATCCAAGATCAGGCGAGAGTGACTTGGTCTGGTTCTGTCTACACTAGTTTATTATTCTTATTGTATCATTGTCAAACTCTTGTATTCTATTTAAAGAACATGGCTGAAGCCTAAATCAATCAAGGAATTATTTTCTCTCCTTCTCTCTCTCTCAAACTCGTCACAAACTCTCTCTTTCTCTCATTGTTCTTCATTTCTCCAGAAACATATCTCTTTGATTCTCTTATCCTATCAATTCTCACAAGGAGTTGTGAGTAAGAAGATATCCCACTTTCTATCCAGATGATTTCAAATTAGCCTGTTCAGACATATGGCAATATCTTCATGATTCTTATCAAACCAGGATGAACCACGATCTAAGAAGCTTTATTTGGAACCACTAATCAGTGGAGAATAACCAGGAAGTTGAATAAATCTCATAAGTGTTGTGAGCAAGAAGATATCCCACCTTCTATCCAGATGATTCCAGATTAGCCTGTTCGGACATATGCCATTATCTTCATGATTCTTATCAAACCAGGATGAACCACGATCTAAGAAGATTTATTTGGAACCACTAATCAGTGAAGAATAACCAGGAAGTTCAATAAATCTCATAGGAGTTGTGAGTAAGAAGATATCTCACTTTCTATCCAGATGATTCCAGATTAGCATGTTCGGACATATGGCAATATCTTCATGATTCTTATCAAACCAGGATGAACCACGATCTAAGAAGCTTTATTAGGAACCACTAATCAGTGGAGAATAACCAGGAAGTTGAATAAATCTCATAACTGTTGTGAGGAAGAAGATATCCCTCCTTCTATCCAGATGATTCCAGATTAGCATGTTCGGACATATGCCATTATCTTCATGATTCTTATCAAACCAGGATGAACCACGATCTAAGAAGCTTTATTTGGAACCACTAATCAGTGTAGAATAACCAGGAAGTTGAATAAATCTCATAGGAGTTGTGAGTAAGAAGATATCTCACTTTCTATCCAGATTATTCCAGATTAGCCTGTTCGGACATATGGCAATATCTTCATGATTCTTATCAAACCAGGATGAACCACGATCTAAGAAGCTTTATTTGGAACCACTAATCAGTGGAGAATAACCAGGAAGTTGAATAAATCTCATAGGAGTTGTGAGTAAGAAGATATCCCACTTTCAATCCAGATGATTCCAGATTAGCCTGTTCGGACATATGCAATATCTTCATGATTCTTATCAAACCAGGATGAACCGCGATCTAAGAAGCTTTATTTGGAACCACTAATCAGTGGAGAATAACCAGGAAGTTGAATAAATCTCATAGGAGTTGTGAGTAAGAAGATATCCCACTTTCTATCCATATGATTCCAGATTAGCCTGTTCGGACATATGGCAATATCTTCATGATTCTTATCAAACCAGGATGAACCACGATCTAAGAAGCTTTATTTGGAACCACTAATCAGTGGAGAATAACCAGGAAGTTGAATAAATATCATAAGTGTTGTGAGCAAGAAGATATCCCACCTTCTATCCAGATGATTCCAGATTAGCCTGTTCGGACATATGCCATTATCTTCATGATTCTTATCAAACTAGGATAAACCACGATCTAAGAAGCTTTATTTGGAACCACTAATCAGTGGAGAATAACCAGGAAGTTGAATAAATCTCATAGGGGTTGTGAGTAAGAAGATATCCCACTTTCTATCCAGATGATTCCAGATTAGCCTGTTCGGACATATGCCATTATCTTCATGATTCTTATCAAACCAGGATGAACCACAATCTAAGAAGCTTTATTTGGAACCACTAATCAGCATAGAATAACCAAGAAGTTGAATAAATCTCATAAGTGTTTTGAGCAAGAAGATATCCCACCTTCTATCCAGATGATTTCAGATTAGCCTGTTCGGACATATGGCATTATCTTCATGATTCTTATCAAACCAGGATGAACCACGATCTAAGAAGCTTTATTAGGAACCACTAATCAGTGGAGAATAACCAGGAAGTTGAATAAATCTCATAACTGTTGTGAGCAAGAAGATATCCCTCCTTCTATCCAGATGATTCCAGATTAGCATGTTCGGACATATGCCATTATCTTCATGATTCTTATCAAACCAGGATGAACCACGATCTAAGAAGCTTTATTTGGAACCACTAATCATTGTAGAATAAACAGGAAGTTGAATAAATCTCATAGGAGTTGTGAGTAAGAAGATATCTCACTTTCTATCCAGATTATTCCAGATTAGCCTGTTCGGACATATGGCATTATCTTCATGATTCTTATCAAACCAGGATGAACCACGATCTAAGAAGCTTTATTAGGAACCACTAATCAGTGGAGAATAACCAGGAAGTTGAATAAATCTCATAACTGTTGTGAGCAAGAAGATATCCCTCCTTCTATCCAGATGATTCCAGATTAGCATGTTCGGACATATGCCATTATCTTCATGATTCTTATCAAACCAGGATGAACCACGATCTAAGAAGCTTTATTTGGAACCACTAATCATTGTAGAATAAACAGGAAGTTGAATAAATCTCATAGGAGTTGTGAGTAAGAAGATATCTCACTTTCTATCCAGATTATTCCAGATTAGCCTGTTCGGACATATGGCAATATCTTCATGATTCTTATCAAACCAGGATGAACCACGATCTAAGAAGCTTTATTTGGAACCACTAATCAGTGGAGAATAACCAGGAAGTTGAATAAATCTCATAGGAGTTGTGAGTAAGAAGATATCCCACTTTCAATCCAGATGATTCCAGATTAGACTGTTCGGACATATGCAATATCTTCATGATTCTTATCAAACCAGGATGAACCGCAATCTAAGAAGCTTTATTTGGAACCACTAATCAGTGGAGAATAACCAGGAAGTTGAATAAATCTCATAGGAGTTGTGAGTAAGAAGATATCCCACTTTCTATCCATATGATTATAGATTAGCCTGTTCGGACATATGGCAATATCTTCATGATTCTTATCAAACCAGGATGAACCACGATCTAAGAAGTTTTATTTGGAACCACTAATCAGTGGAGAATAACCAGGAAGTTGAATAAATATCATAAGTGTTGTGAGCAAGAAGATATCCCACCTTCTATCCAGATGATTCCAGATTAGCCTGTTCGGACATATGTCATTATCTTCATGATTCTTATCAAACTAGGATAAACCACGATCTAAGAAGCTTTATTTGGAACCACTAATCAGTGGAGAATAACCAGGAAGTTGAATAAATCTCATAGGGGTTGTGAGTAAGAAGATATCCCACTTTCTATCCAGATGATTCCAGATTAGCCTGTTCGGACATATGCCATTATCTTCATGATTCTTATCAAACCAGGATGAACCACAATCTAAGAAGCTTTATTTGGAACCACTAATCAGCATAGAATAACCAAGAAGTTGAATAAATCTCATAAGTGTTGTGAGCAAGAAGATATCTCACCTTCTACCCAGATGATTCCAGATTAGCCTGTTCGGACATATGGCATTATCTTCATGATTCTTATCAAACCAGGATGAACCACGATCTAAGAAGCTTTATTTGGAACCACTAATCAGTGGAGAATAACCAGGAACTTGAATAAATCTCATAGGAGTTGTGTGTAAGAAGATATCCCACTTTCTTTCCAGATGATTCCAGATTAGCTTGTTCGGACATATGCAATATCTTCATGATTCTTATCAAACCAGGATGAACCACGATCTAAGAAGCTTTATTTGGAACCACTAATCAGTGGATAATAACCAGGAAGTTGAATAAATCTAATAAGTGTTGTGAGCAAGAAGATATCCCACCTTCTATCCAGATGATTCCAGATTAGCCTGTTCGGACATATGCCATTATCTTCATGATTCTTATCAAACCAGGATGAACCACGATCTAAGAAGCTTTATTTGGAACCACTAATCAGTGGAGAATAACCAGGAAGTTGAATAAATCTAATAAGTGTTGTGAGCAAGAAGATATCCCACCTTCTATCGAGATGATTCCAGATTAGCCTGTTCGGACATATGGAATTATCTTCATGATTCTTATCAAACCAGGATGAACCACGATCTAAGAAGCTTTATTTGGAACCACTAATCTGTGGAGAATAACCAGGAAGTTGAATAAATCTCATAAGTGTTGTGAGCAAGAAGATATCCCACCTTCTATCCAGATGATTCCAGATTAGCCTGTTCGGACATATGGCATTATCTTCATGATTCTTATCAAACCAGGATGAACCACGATCTAAGAAGCTTTATTTGGAACCACTAATCAGTGGAGAATAACCAGGAAGTTGAATAAATCTCATAGGAGTTGTGAGTAAGAAGATATCCCACTTTCTATCCATATGATTCCAGATTAGCCTGTTTGGACATATGGCAATATCTTCATGATTCTTATCAAACCAGGATGAACCATGATCTAAGAAGCTTTATTTGGAACCACTAATCAGTGGAGAATAACCAGGAAGTTGAATAAATCTCATAGGAGTTGTGAGTAAGAAGATATCCCACTTTATATCCAGATGATTCCAGAATAGCCTTTTCAGACATATGGCAATATCTTCATGATTCTTATCAAACCAGAATGAACCACGATCTAAGAAGCTTTATTTGGAACCACTAATCAGTGGAGAATAATCAGGAATTTGAATAAATCTCATAAGTGTTGTGAGGAAGAAGATATCCCACCTTCTATCCAGATGATTCCAGATTAGCTTGTTCGGACATATGCCATTATCTTCATGATTCTTATCAAACCAGGATGAACCACGATCTAAGTAGCTTTATTTGGAACCACTAATCAGAGGATAATAACCAGGAAGTTGTATAAATCTCATAGGAGTTGTGAGTAAGAAGATATCCCACTTTCTATCCAGATGATTCCAGATTAGCCTTTTCGGACATATGGCATTATCTTCATGATTCTTATCAAACGAGGATGAACCACGATCTAAGAAGCTTTATTTGGAACCACTAATCAGTGGAGAATTACCAGGAAGTTAAATAAATCTCATAGGAGTTGTGAGTAAGAAGATATCCCTCTTTCTATCCAGATGATTCCAGATTAGCCTGTTCGGACATATGGCAATATCTTCATGATTCTTATCAAACCAGGATGAACCACGATCTAAGAAGCTTTATTTGGAACCACTAATCAGTGGAGAATAACCAGGAAGTTGAATAAATCTCATAACTGTTGTGAGCAAGAAGATATCCCACCTTCTATCCAGATGATTCCAGATTAGCCTGTTCGGACATATGGCATTATCTTCATGATTCTTATCAAACGAGGATGAACCACGATCTAAGAAGCTTTATTTGGAACCACTAATCAGAGGAGAATTACCAGGAAGTTAAATAAATCTCATAGGAGTTGTGAGTAAGAAGATATCCCACTTTCTATCCAGATGATTCCAGATTAGCCTGTTCGGAAATATGGCAATATCTTCATGATTCTTATCAAACCAGGATGAACCACGATCTAAGAAGCTTTATTTTGAACCACTAATCGGAGGAGAATAACAAGGAAGTTGAATAAATCTCATAGGAGTTGTGAGTAAGAAGATATCCCACTTTCTATCCAGATGATTTCAGATTAGCCTGTTCAGACATATGGCAATATCTTCATGATTCTTATCAAACCAGGATGAACCACGATATAAGAAGCTTTATTTGGAACCACTAATCAGTGGAGAATAACCAGGAAGTTGAATAAATCTCATAAGTGTTGTGAGCAAGAAGATATCCCACCTTCTATCCAGATGATTCCAGATTAGCATGTTTGGACATATGCCATTATCTTCATGATTCTTATCAAACCATGATGAACCACGATCTAAGAAGCTTTATTTGGAACCACTAATCAGTGAAGAATAACCAGGAAGTTCAATAAATCTCATAGGAGTTGTGAGTAAGAAGATATCCCACTTTCTATCTAGATGATTCCAGATTAGCCTGTTCGGACATATGGCAATATCTTCATGATTCTTATCAAACCAGGATGAACCACGATCTAAGAAGCTTTATTAGGAACCACTAATCAGTGGAGAAAATAACCAGGAAGTTGAATAAATCTCATAACTGTTGTGAGAAAGAAGATATCCCACTTTCTATCCAGATGATTCCAGATTAGCCTGTTCGGACATATGGCATTATCTTCATGATTCTTATCAAACGAGGATGAACCACGATCTAAGAAGCTTTATTTGGAACCACTAATCAGTGGAGAATTACCAAGAAGTTAAATAAATCTCATAGGAGTTGTGAGTAAGAAGATATCCCACTTTCTATCCATATGATTCCAGATTAGCCTGTTTGGACATATGGCAATATCTTCATGATTCTTATCAAACCAGGATGAACCATGATCTAAGAAGCTTTATTTGGAACCACTAATCAGTGGAGAATAACCAGGAAGTTGAATAAATCTCATAGGAGTTGTGAGTAAGAAGATATCCCACTTTATATCCAGATGATTCCAGATTAGCATGTTTGGACATATGCCATTATCTTCATGATTCTTATCAAACCATGATGAACCACGATCTAAGAAGCTTTATTTGGAACCACTAATCAGTGAAGAATAACCAGGAAGTTCAATAAATCTCATAGGAGTTGTGAGTAAGAAGATATCCCACTTTCTATCCAGATGATTCCAGATTAGCCTGTTCGGACATATGGCAATATCTTCATGATTCTTATCAAACCAGGATGAACCACGATCTAAGAAGCTTTATTTGGAACCACTAATCTGTGGAGAATAACCAGGAAGTTGAATAAATCTCATAAGTGTTGTGAGCAAGAAGATATCCCACCTTCTATCCAGATGATTCCAGATTAGCCTGTTCGGACATATGGCATTATCTTCATGATTCTTATCAAACCAGGATGAACCACGATCTAAGAAGCTTTATTTGGAACCACTAATCAGTGGAGAATAACCAGGAAGTTGAATAAATCTCATAGGAGTTGTGAGTAAGAAGATATCCCACTTTCTATCCAGATGATTCCAGATTAGCCTGTTCGGACATATGGCATTATCTTCATGATTCTTATCAAACCAGGATGAACCACGATCTAAGAAGCTTTATTTGGAACCACTAATCAGTGGAGAATAACCAGGAAGTTGAATAAATCTCATAAGTGTTGTGAGCAAGAAGATATCCCACCTTCTATCCAGATGATTCCAGATTAGCCTGTTCGGACATATGGCATTATCTTCATGATTCTTATCAAACCAGGATGAACCACGATCTAAGAAGCTTTATTTGGAACCACTAATCAGTGGAGAATAACCAGGAAGTTGAATAAATCTCATAGGAGTTGTGAGTAAGAAGATATCCCACTTTCTATCCATATGATTCCAGATTAGCCTGTTTGGACATATGGCAATATCTTCATGATTCTTATCAAACCAGGATGAACCATGATCTAAGAAGCTTTATTTGGAACCACTAATCAGTGGAGAATAACCAGGAAGTTGAATAAATCTCATAGGAGTTGTGAGTAAGAAGATATCCCACTTTATATCCAGATGATTCCAGAATAGCCTTTTCAGACATATGGCAATATCTTCATGATTCTTATCAAACCAGAATGAACCACGATCTAAGAAGCTTTATTTGGAACCACTAATCAGTGGAGAATAATCAGGAATTTGAATAAATCTCATAAGTGTTGTGAGGAAGAAGATATCCCACCTTCTATCCAGATGATTCCAGATTAGCTTGTTCGGACATATGCCATTATCTTCATGATTCTTATCAAACCAGGATGAACCACGATCTAAGTAGCTTTATTTGGAACCACTAATCAGAGGATAATAACCAGGAAGTTGTATAAATCTCATAGGAGTTGTGAGTAAGAAGATATCCCACTTTCTATCCAGATGATTCCAGATTAGCCTTTTCGGACATATGGCATTATCTTCATGATTCTTATCAAACGAGGATGAACCACGATCTAAGAAGCTTTATTTGGAACCACTAATCAGTGGAGAATTACCAGGAAGTTAAATAAATCTCATAGGAGTTGTGAGTAAGAAGATATCCCTCTTTCTATCCAGATGATTCCAGATTAGCCTGTTCGGACATATGGCAATATCTTCATGATTCTTATCAAACCAGGATGAACCACGATCTAAGAAGCTTTATTTGGAACCACTAATCAGTGGAGAATAACCAGGAAGTTGAATAAATCTCATAACTGTTGTGAGCAAGAAGATATCCCACCTTCTATCCAGATGATTCCAGATTAGCCTGTTCGGACATATGGCATTATCTTCATGATTCTTATCAAACGAGGATGAACCACGATCTAAGAAGCTTTATTTGGAACCACTAATCAGAGGAGAATTACCAGGAAGTTAAATAAATCTCATAGGAGTTGTGAGTAAGAAGATATCCCACTTTCTATCTAGATGATTCCAGATTAGCCTGTTCGGACATATGGCAATATCTTCATGATTCTTATCAAACCAGGATGAACCACGATCTAAGAAGCTTTATTAGGAACCACTAATCAGTGGAGAAAATAACCAGGAAGTTGAATAAATCTCATAACTGTTGTGAGAAAGAAGATATCCCACTTTCTATCCAGATGATTCCAGATTAGCCTGTTCGGAAATATGGCAATATCTTCATGATTCTTATCAAACCAGGATGAACCACGATCTAAGAAGCTTTATTTTGAACCACTAATCGGAGAAGAATAACAAGGAAGTTGAATAAATCTCATAGGAGTTGTGAGTAAGAAGATATCCCACTTTCTATCCAGATGATTTCAGATTAGCCTGTTCAGACATATGGCAATATCTTCATGATTCTTATCAAACCAGGATGAACCACGATATAAGAAGCTTTATTTGGAACCACTAATCAGTGGAGAATAACCAGGAAGTTGAATAAATCTCATAAGTGTTGTGAGCAAGAAGATATCCCACCTTCTATCCAGATGATTCCAGATTAGCATGTTTGGACATATGCCATTATCTTCATGATTCTTATCAAACCATGATGAACCACGATCTAAGAAGCTTTATTTGGAACCACTAATCAGTGAAGAATAACCAGGAAGTTCAATAAATCTCATAGGAGTTGTGAGTAAGAAGATATCCCACTTTCTATCCAGATGATTCCAGATTAGCCTGTTCGGACATATGGCAATATCTTCATGATTCTTATCAAACCAGGATGAACCACGATCTAAGAAGCTTTATTAGGAACCACTAATCAGTGGAGAAAATAACCAGGAAGTTGAATAAATCTCATAACTGTTGTGAGCAAGAAGATATCCCACTTTCTATCCAGATGATTCCAGATTAGCCTGTTCGGACATATGGCATTATCTTCATGATTCTTATCAAACGAGGATGAACCACGATCTAAGAAGCTTTATTTGGAACCACTAATCAGTGGAGAATTACCAAGAAGTTAAATAAATCTCATAGGAGTTGTGAGTAAGAAGATATCCCACTTTCTATCCAGATGATTCCAGATTAGCCTGTTCGGACATATGGCAATATCTTCATGATTCTTATCAAACCAGGATGAAACACGATCTAAGAAGCTTTATTTGGAACCACTAATCAGTGGAGAATAACCAGGAAGTTGAATAAATCTCATAACTGTTGTGAGCAAGAAGATATCCCACCTTCTATCCAGATGATTCCAGATTAGCCTGTTCGGACATATGGCATTATCTTAATGATTCTTATCAAATGAGGATGAACCACGATCTAAGAAGCTTTATTTGGAACCACAAATCAGTGGAGAATTACCAGGAAGTTGAATAAATCTCATAGGAGTTGTGAGTAAGAAGATATCCCACTTTCTATCCAGATGATTCTAGATTAGCCTGTTCGGACATATGCAATATCTTCATGATTCTTATCAAACCAGGATGAATCACGATCTAAGAAGCTTTATTTGGAACCACTAATCAGTGTAGAATAACCAGGAAGTTGAATAAATCTAATAAGTGTTGTGAGCAAGAAGATATCCCACCTTCTATCCAGATGATTCAAGATTAGCCTGTTCGGACATATGCCATTATCTTCATGATTCTTATCAAACCAGGATGAACCACGATCTAAGAAGCTTTATTTGGAACCACTAATCAGTGGAGAATAACCAGGAAGTTGAATAAATCTCATAAGTGTTGTGAGCAAGAAGATATCCTACCTTCTATCCAGATGATTCCAGATTAGCCTGTTCGGACATATGGCATTATCTTCATGATTCTTATCAAACCAGGATGAACCACGATCTAAGAAGCTTTATTTGGAACCACTAATCAGTGGAGAATAACCAGGAAGTTGAATAAATCTCATAGGAGTTGTGAGTAAGAAGATATCCCACTTTCTATCCATATGATTCCAGATTAGCCTGTTCGGACATATGGCAATATCTTCATGATTCTTATCAAACCAGGATGAACCACGATCTAAGAAGCTTTATTTGTAACCACTTATCAGTGGAGAATAACCAGGAAGTTGAATAAATCTCATAGGAGTTGTGAGTAAGAAGATATCCCACTTTATATCCAGATGATTCCAGATTAGCCTTTTCAGACATATGGCAATATCTTCATGATTCTTATCAAACCAGGATGAACCACGATCTAAGAAGCTTTATTTGGAACCACTAATCAGTGGAGAATAATCAGGAAGTTGAATAGATCTCATAAGTGTTGTGAGCAAGAAGATATCCCACCTTCTATCCAGATGATTCCAGATTAGCCTGTTCGGACATATGCCATTATCTTCATGATTCTTAGCAAACCAGGATGAACCACGATCTAAAAAGCTTTATTTGGAACCACTAATCAGTGGAGAATAACCCGGAAGTTGAATAAATCTCATAAGAGTTGTGAGTAAGAAGATATCCCACTTTCTATCCAGATGATTCCAGATTAGCCTGTTCGGACATATGGCATTATCTTCATGATTCTTATCAAACGAGGATGAACCACGATCTAAGAAGCTTTATTTGGAATCACTAATCAGTGGAGAATTACCAGGAAGTTAAATAAATCTCATAGGAGTTGTGAGTAAGAAGATATCCCACTTTCTATCCAGATGATTCCAGATTAGCCTGTTCGGACATATGGCAATATCTTCATGATTCTTATCAAACCAGGATGAAACACGATCTCAGAAGCTTTATTTGGAACCACTAATCAGTGGAGAATAACCAGGAAGTTGAATAAATCTCATAACTGTTGTGAGCAAGAAGATATCCCACCTTCTATCCAGATGATTCCAGATTAGCCTGTTCGTACATATGACATTATCTTCATGATTCTTATCAAACGAGGATGAACCACGATCTAAGAAGCTTTATTTGGAACCATTAATCAGTGGATAATAACCAGGAAGTTGAATAAATCTCATAAGTGTTGTGAGCAAGAAGATATCCCACCTTCTATCCAGATGATTCCAGATTAGCCTGTTCGGACATATGCCATTATCTTCATGATTCTTATCAAACCAGGATGAACCACGATCTAAGAAGCTTTATTTGGAACCACTAATCAGTGGAGAATAACCAGGAAGTTGAATAAATCTAATAAGTGTTGTGAGCAAGAAGATATCCCACCTTCTATCGAGATGATTCCAGATTAGCCTGTTCGGACATATGGCATTATCTTCATGATTCTTATCAAACCAGGATGAACCACGATCTAAGAAGCTTTATTTGGAACCACTAATCTGTGGAGAATAACCAGGAAGTTGAATAAATCTCATAAGTGTTGTGAGCAAGAAGATATCCCACCTTCTATTCAGATGATTCCAGATTAGCCTGTTCGGACATATGGCATTATCTTCATGATTCTTATCAAACCAGGATGAACCACGATCTAAGAAGCTTTATTTGGAACCACTAATCAGTGGAGAATAACCAGGAAGTTGAATAAATCTCATAGGAGTTGTGAGTAAGAAGATATCCCACTTTCTATCCATATGATTCCAGATTAGCCTGTTTGGACATATGGCAATATCTTCATGATTCTTATCAAACCAGGATGAACCATGATCTAAGAAGCTTTATTTGGAACCACTAATCAGTGGAGAATAACCAGGAAGTTGAATAAATCTCATAGGAGTTGTGAGTAAGAAGATATCCCACTTTATATCCAGATGATTCCAGAATAGCCTTTTCAGACATATGGCAATATCTTCATGATTCTTATCAAACCAGAATGAACCACGATCTAAGAAGCTTTATTTGGAACCACTAATCAGTGGAGAATAATCAGGAATTTGAATAAATCTCATAAGTGTTGTGAGGAAGAAGATATCCCACCTTCTATCCAGATGATTCCAGATTAGCTTGTTCGGACATATGCCATTATCTTCATGATTCTTATCAAACCAGGATGAACCACGATCTAAGTAGCTTTATTTGGAACCACTAATCAGAGGATAATAACCAGGAAGTTGTATAAATCTCATAGGAGTTGTGAGTAAGAAGATATCCCACTTTCTATCCAGATGATTCCAGATTAGCCTTTTCGGACATATGGCATTATCTTCATGATTCTTATCAAACGAGGATGAACCACGATCTAAGAAGCTTTATTTGGAACCACTAATCAGTGGAGAATTACCAGGAAGTTAAATAAATCTCATAGGAGTTGTGAGTAAGAAGATATCCCTCTTTCTATCCAGATGATTCCAGATTAGCCTGTTCGGACATATGGCAATATCTTCATGATTCTTATCAAACCAGGATGAACCACGATCTAAGAAGCTTTATTTGGAACCACTAATCAGTGGAGAATAACCAGGAAGTTGAATAAATCTCATAACTGTTGTGAGCAAGAAGATATCCCACTTTCTATCCAGATGATTCAAGATTAGCCTGTTCGGACATATGGCATTATCTTCATGATTCTTATCAAACGAGGATGAACCACGATCTAAGAAGCTTTATTTGGAACCACTAATCAGAGGAGAATTACCAGGAAGTTAAATAAATCTCATAGGAGTTGTGAGTAAGAAGATATCCCACTTTCTATCCAGATGATTCCAGATTAGCCTGTTCGGAAATATGGCAATATCTTCATGATTCTTATCAAACCAGGATGAACCACGATCTAAGAAGCTTTATTTTGAACCACTAATCGGAGGAGAATAACAAGGAAGTTGAATAAATCTCATAGGAGTTGTGAGTAAGAAGATATCCCACTTTCTATCCAGATGATTTCAGATTAGCCTGTTCAGACATATGGCAATATCTTCATGATTCTTATCAAACCAGGATGAACCACGATATAAGAAGCTTTATTTGGAACCACTAATCAGTGGAGAATAACCAGGAAGTTGAATAAATCTCATAAGTGTTGTGAGCAAGAAGATATCCCACCTTCTATCCAGATGATTCCAGATTAGCCTGTTCGGACATATGGCAATATCTTCATGATTCTTATCAAACCAGGATGAACCACGATCTAAGAAGCTTTATTAGGAACCACTAATCAGTGGAGAAAATAACCAGGAAGTTGAATAAATCTCATAACTGTTGTGAGCAAGAAGATATCCCACTTTATATCCAGATGATTCCAGATTAGCCTGTTCGGACATATGGCATTATCTTCATGATTCTTATCAAACGAGGATGAACCACGATCTAAGAAGCTTTATTTGGAACCACTAATCAGTGGAGAATTACCAAGAAGTTAAATAAATCTCATAGGAGTTGTGAGTAAGAAGATATCCCACTTTCTATCCAGATGATTCCAGATTAGCCTGTTCGGACATATGGCAATATCTTCATGATTCTTATCAAACCAGGATGAAACACGATCTAAGAAGCTTTATTTGGAACCACTAATCAGTGGAGAATAACCAGGAAGTTGAATAAATCTCATAAGTGTTGTGTGCAAGAAGATATCCTACCTTCTATCCAGATAATTCCAGATTAGCCTGTTCGGACATATGGCAATATCTTCATGATTCTTATCAAACCAGGATGAACCACGATCTAAGAAGCTTTATTTGGAACCACTAATCAGTGGAGAATAATCAGGAAGTTGAATAGATCTCATAAGTGTTGTGAGCAAGAAGATATCCCACCTTCTATCCAGATGATTCCAGATTAGCCTGTTCGGACATATGCCATTATCTTCATGATTCTTAGCAAACCAGGATGAACCACGATCTAAAAAGCTTTATTTGGAACCACTAATCAGTGGAGAATAACCCGGAAGTTGAATAAATCTCATAAGAGTTGTGAGTAAGAAGATATCCCACTTTCTATCCAGATGATTCCAGATTAGCCTGTTCGGACATATGGCATTATCTTCATGATTCTTATCAAACGAGGATGAACCACGATCTAAGAAGCTTTATTTGGAATCACTAATCAGTGGAGAATTACCAGGAAGTTAAATAAATCTCATAGGAGTTGTGAGTAAGAAGATATCCCACTTTCTATCCAGATGATTCCAGATTAGCCTGTTCGGACATATGGCAATATCTCCATGATTCTTATAAAACCAGGATGAAACACGATCTCAGAAGCT